>NDFZ01004039.1:0-48638 GCA_002192655.3 Mamestra configurata
GTTAGAAAGACCAAATTGATCAATATGTTAGAAACTTTTGCTAGTGACGTCACTAGACAGGAGTTAATCAAAAGGAAAGTCGTCATTGCGTCACGCGTCACGTAATATTTTTGAAAAGACAAATAGATATAGAATATAAGATAAATGCGAAAACAAACGTAACGATGTAAAATTTAACGTGTAGGCCTTTGTAGAGTAGTCTGCGAGCTAGTCATGGTAGCTAGTAGTAGTAGGTAGTCATGGTAGCGAGTAGTAGTTGGTAGTCATGGTAGCTAGTAGTAGTACCTAGCAGTAGTAGCTAGTAGTAAGTAATACCTAGTAGTAGTGGTTAGTAGAAGTACCTAGTAGTAGTTGTACTAGCTTATAGTAAGTAGTACCTAGTAGTAGTACCTACCTAGTAGTAGTACCTAGAAGTAGTATCTAGTAGTATTACCTAGTAGTAGTAGTACCTTGCAGTAGTACCTAGTAGTAGTACCTAGTAGTAGTACCTAGTAGTAGTACCTAGTAGTAGTACCTAGTAGTAGTATCTAGTTGTAGTATCTAGTAGCGCGTTCAGGGTGGTTGCGCCGTAGGAGCTGCGCCTTCCATCGCGACGTCCTCAGACGGTCAGTATGCGTAGAAAGCTACCAAGTGCGATGTACCAGCCCACAGGAAGTTCCCCCAAATGAGGTCCCAGGGAATAGGTACGGGTACGGTTCGCATATCGCAGCGGTTCACAATGCTGATAGTTGTATAGCAGTATAATATTGCCATACCGATATACAAAAAGTGTCATTTAAGTGAGGTTCAGCTAATTAGGATTGGGAGAACCATATACGAATGACTCCTCGCAGTTTCAGTTTAGATATTTTTGTTATTGCTTACAGAAAACAACGCAGCCAATGCGCTGATGCGTAGTATTGCAAATCGATAAGATCAACCAGTAACAAAAATGTCGTATTGCACAAACAAAATTCATGACGAAAATTAAGTATATCTATACTAATATAAAACACCGTTGAACGCTACTGGTCAGGATTAATAAATATTTATCGCATCAAATTCTTTATTGATATACAAGCAGAATATATTTTTCAATATAATAATGGACTATTTCAATAACGAACACATAAAAATAAGCCAAAATGGGCAAGCGAAACTGTTCGATATAGTATGTAAATTAAAGATGCGAGGGACTCCTTTACGGAATATGCGGAAAATATAAACTAGAAACAAATGGTCCAAACTAGAACTATAAATATTGTTAGCACCTCTAGAACCTAATATTGATATGGCACAGTTACAGGGATGGTCCCAGCTGTTGAGGTTACGTGGGGAAGGTGTTAGAAGACTCAACGCGTAGGACCTTTTGGCAGAATTTAATCTCACTGGACAAAAAGTAGTTATTTTTAGGAGAACTCCTTAGCTAATATTGAAAATTCCACAATAATTTAATATCAAGAATGACTCTTAGAATCGTTAAGACTTCCAGGAGGTAGGTAATTGAATAAAAAAAGTGCTGAGCTTGATGATTATGGTAGATATAAATGTTTAAAACCGATCAGTGAGACTCCTAATAAGAGGAAGACTGGATTTACAGTGCTTCGTCGGAAAATAATAACTTTATTATGATCATAAAATAATCCTTTATCATGATAATTTAATTACTCGTATTCATATGCAAGATGCATGCTAAAAATCATTAAAATTGGGAATCGGTGAAGTAACGGTGCCACTAAAATGTCGCTTATGATTCATATGGCGTGATAATTTGGCGCATGTCAAACTTAGATTAATGTGTTATTTTAATTTGTTATTATTCATTAATTCATTTGTGTGAATTTAATTAAAGATTTATTGTTAATAGCGTGTGGTCTCAGGCGGTTATGGACCACCATCAAGTTCCATAGGTGTGGCCAAATTAGACAAAAATTATGAAAATTGATTTATTGCACCAATCAGTGAAACGTGTTGAAGATTTCCGTCCAGTGGTGCGATCTGCACAAATATCACCGTGTGAGCAAAGGTGAAGTGATCATGAAGTGAATTGTCAATTCATACAAAACAAAATGACAGTTCACTTCAAACTCAGTTCACTTAAGTTTTCACGGTGATGTACAGAATAGAGCGGCAGATACGACGTGTCATAAAATAAGTAAGAAGTTATTATATGGTAGATATAAGTAGTAAAAAATAACATACCAAGATTCAATCGTGGCTCGGAAAGCATTGATAGGTCTTAGACAGTCATTAGAGGTAGTCAGAAGCTAGAAAATGTAACAGCAGTGTTACCCAGTTCCTGGGTTGAGGAGATCAGGTGAGTAGACTCAGCTGCTCCCAGTGAGACTGGAAGCCGAGCCCAACAGCGCTGGGGAAGGCTGCGCAGCTTCATTTATTTAGCTGAATTTTACACGAGGCTTGTTATTCAAGCAAGATTGTGAACCACTGTGACACTCTGGCTACGTTCATGGAGAACTATACTGATTTTTGCTTGTGCCAAGTCCAGATACGAAGCTAAGATATAACTTGCTTGGCATTATATTTTCTAAAACTTGCCTCGTGTAACCGGGACATACCTACGTAACGTCCTAAATTATTTGACAGTTTAGTAAAAACTAAATAGTGTTCGAGAATCGAAAGCCTAGCTCGTTACAGTATATCACCGACACACGTGTAGCGCAGGTATAATGTGTTCCGAGCTGTAGTTTATGGAGCCAGGCTGTGCCGCGCCACTGACGCGTGTGCAGTAGGAACACTCAGACTAGTCTTTGTAAATATTGTATGCACTGAAAACAGCCTGAACTAATTATCCTGTATGTTTTAAAGGAATCCAATAGATCGTGGGATCATTATGACTGTTTAGATTTTGATCATTCTGTGGATTAAAATGTAATTTGAAATTATGGCGTTACTATAAGTGGATTAAAAGTGAACTTTTTGATAATGGTTCATCTTTAAGGTAAAAATGCTGCTTCCTGTTTGATTTAAGTGTGATTTTTACAATCATGGGCTTACACACTTACATTACAAATACCTCTACTATTAAAGTCTGAAGGTTTGGCAATGTTTGCTTTGTATAAAACAGGAACTTGTACTTCTGAAAACATTCACCGTCTTTGAAGAAGCTAGCTAAAATGTATTTCAAAAAAATATTCAAATGCGCAGATTTCTAAACGAGATATCTTGTATTCTTGACTGTTATTTTAAGATAATTTTAATGATCTAGAAATTTTGCAATAAAATACAGCAAATCGTCGAACACCATTAGAAACGGTGACATTTATTTCGACATTATATTTTAATTTACGCTCTGGACATAAGAAGTGAATATTGAATGGTACGAGTGTTGGGAAACTTGCCGAGGATGCCACCAGTCTCCAGTCACCAGACTGGTCGTCGGCTAACGGAATGTCGCCGCGAGTAGATAAACGTGTACCGACACCCGACGACAGCCGAAATGTGGCCTAGCTTAGTGAACAGTTTGAGACACGAACGTTGTATAACAGTGGGCTGACGTGAGAGATCTTGCAAGATCGCACTGGAAGCCTAACTCAATGACGCAGATGACATCGTATTGAGAAACTCTCGATAAAATTAATGATATCGATGACATTTGAACGAGTTACAGAACACCTGACGCTGCACACAAATGTCGATTTAGAAATATGTTAAACTAAAACAAAGATGTCACTGGACACATTAAAAGTTACGCAAAACGATACCCATCGGCCGTGAACTATTCTCAAATATATCACTAAAAATAACGCATAACATCTCAATAATTCAATAATATGTTCCAAATAAAACGGGAGCGATGCGTGCTGCGTAGCGGTACATATCGGAGCGATAATAAATCGCGGCTGTAACCGATCGCACCTGACTGCCGAGGATTCATACTTTATGAAGATGTAGGGCAATACAGGGGGATACAGTCTCGCGCAGGATACAGGGTGTGCCTGCAGGGGGGGGNNAGGGGGGGGTCGTAAACCATATTCGTGGAATTATGCATCCCCGGCGAGCAGTGCCGCGCGCCGCGGCGGGACGCGTCAATATTTGATGGCGCTGCAAATCGATGCACGAGTGGAGATGGCTCCTAATCTGTATTTACGATTGTGGGAGATGATAGTTTTTCGTTTGCGGCGCTCGTGACGGGTTGCGGGAGGGAACACGCAGTAAGCTGCAGTTCAATTATTGCTATCCTCCAAATCAGGTTATTTATGAGTTTTATGCGACAGCTAGATGAATATGGCGGCGATTGGATATGTTTTGACGACTTCCCTCGGATGTGGCTTTTAAAGGTACAGAGCTGCATAGCTTTGATTATAAAGTCAACGTTATACTTTGTTGCATTCGTTTTATTACAGAATGAATGGGCTGTATGGCATTGCTCTCAATAAAAATGGCACGTATCGCGATCGCGGGTCGCGGTGTATTTTACTGTTGCCTTGGTTCAAAGATGTCGTTAAGACACAGTTATTCGTAGCTATGAAAATAAAAAGCCCTGTCAAACGTTCAATTTTTACCTCATTACAGTGACTCTTATCATAGCTTTTGTAAGCTTTTACAAACGACTTAGTACCACCAGAGCTTATGCCAAAATCGGAACTCTAGTATGAATAGTTTGACTTGCGCGGATCGCTCAATCAGCATAGTTCTGCTTACCTTGTAAGGCTGGCGTATATCGACAAGTGTGTGCTATGTGATAATGAGCAGTATCATGGCTGGAAGCTCGTCAAGTAATTGTTCTGTAATTGTCCGCGGAGCCCCGCCGACTACAGCTACGGAGCTGAGTTTCTGGAATATTGTGCCGATGATGTTTATGTTTGTCTTCGCTTGCCGTCCTTTAGAATCAATCAACTATTGATGGCCACATTGTCGTCGATATTATCCGAAAGAATGTTTCATCACCCGCCGTAATTGTCCCATAGGTACACGACAAAAGTTCCCTTAAGGGCAGACATTTTTTTTAAACTAGAATTGCTAAATAAGGACGGGTACCGCTGTGCCTTTTAAATCTTAATATTTGTTATTGTCAAAGCTATTGTTGTTTTAAAATGTTCGATAACGTAAATTACGAACCGGAGCAATCGTATGAAAATAGACAGTAGATAGTTATATTTATTTAATAAAATGGTACCTTACCTTTCATAAAACCTGTACTTACTTAGATAATAAGGAGTAGCAAGTACGATGAGTTTGTCGGCAAGTATACTCACTTATAGTCGTTCACTGTCTCGTTATCGTTACACGAGCAGGAACAAGTCTTAGCCTAACCTACTGTAGCTCATTAACATGAACAATACCCGTTTTGTACAAAAATAATCAAAAGTTAGTAAATAGGTTCGTGACGTACCGTTACAGGTCTTTTTTTGCGCTGTATTTCAGCCTACACGTGGAAATCGATCCAAGGCCTCCTACAAATGCCATTTTGAAAAATAATTGAACAGTAGTAGAAGGTGTAACGTATATTCATGTTGTTTATACCTTGAATGGGTAGTATGAGGACTATTGCAAAAAAAAAAACCAGTTTCGATTTTAAAAGGCTTCCTGAATCGAAATTTATAATTGAACACCTATCATCACTTTATGCGACCAGGATATTGAACCCAGGACCTCTCAGTCAGCAAGCGCACTTGCAATTACTACACCATTGAGTCAATAAGTGATATTTATTGCTATCTAAGATCAGCTGTTCATGTACCTATCCCGGTTTTCTCGCAAGTTGTCAGAGATGGAAAGTTAATACCTCCGCATTAGTCCGGTATTGCTTAGTAGTGGTAGGTCTGGCTAGCACCGGGAAAGTGACTCAAACATAGAGGACAACGTAAAGCAGTCAGATGACACCCGTCACGGGTTGAACTTACTTTAGGGCATGTGCAACTGAGTCTTCTTTATGTACGCGTGTGTTAGTATATTTTCTTGTACCTTGAATATTTACCAGAGAGTGAAAAGACTTTTCCTAATGAAGTAAAGTTCTTGCTTCTTCTTCGTGTGTAACATTGAATGCTTGTCGCTCGCATTCTTGCAAGGGTTGACGCTATCCTTACTAATATTATGAATACGGAGTATGTTTTTTTTATGCTTTCACGCGTAAACCGCTGAAGCGATTAATAAAATTTTGTACAGAAATAGATGACTTTTAAAAACTTATTTTTTGGAACATTTATGGTAATGACAAAAGCAAGTCCAGTCACCTATAATTTTAAACAAAAATATAGAAACACATTAAAGTAACTATGTCCCAAAACAAGTGGTCGTGTACACCCACAGGACAGGAAGGCTCGGAGCTGTAGCACCGACAAACTGACAAGCAGTTAGCCTGCCTGGCTGTGCGCCCGCGCTGGCCTGCGCGTGCGCCTACGACTCGACCACTTTACTTAGTAATTGTGAGCTAAACAGGCTCACACTGACTTTATGATTTTATTCTATTTGCGCTGTTATTGTGTTCTGGATAACATCAACTAAATGAGAAATTATCTACTGTGAAAATGTTTTCTAAGTTGTGCTAGCTCTTAAAGGCAAGTCTGCCAAAATATTCAAACAATATTATATAACAAGCTATCGCGGCTTCACTCGCGTGTATATTCGCAAAATAACATAGTTGGGTCCCATCTCTATCTCTATACCGAATATCATCAGAACGCTTCAGCAATTGAGGCGTAAAATCGTAACAAACAAACTCACTTTCGCATTTATAATATTATTACAAGTCCATTACAATTCGTATGAACATTTTTAACTTAAAGTGTCATAATTTTAGTTTTNTTCATCAGAACGCTTCAGCAATTGAGGCGTAAAATCGTAACAAACAAACTCACTTTCGCATTTATAATATTGGTTGGGATTATTACAAGTCCATTACAATTCGTATGAACATTTTTAACTTAAAGTGTCATAATTTTAGTTTTTTTTTCCATTTTAGTATTTGCAGTTACAATATTATTTGATGTGACTTTGAGACATGAAGTCAATTACTTTTCAAATCGATACAAAACAACAACTAAATATTTAAATAAAACCTCAACGAGCAATTAGTACCTGTAACTCTGATAGATGGGCATTACACGCGGAGCCGGGAGCATACCAAGAAACAGTTACATATTTATAAAGTTGCCTACATGTTTTTTTTTTATTTTGACCAAGATCTCAAAAGTTCCAGGCTGTTTAAGGTTGTTTGAAAATTTACGAAAAATACGAAAGTACTTTTATTTGTTTCTGATGGATAAACAAAAGATTGCCAATTCACTACAGAAGGCAATGATGCAGTAGTAGCTTTTCAGAAGCTGAAAAAGTGTATACGTTTACGTCGACAAAAGATTATTGTAATGCATTTATATAATAACGTTACATCATCACAGATATAGCATAACGCCAAGTTTGTGTTCCACAAAAAAGAAGGCAGATAGTACCTAATATGTTCAGAGAGATAGTGTCACCTACTTCTAAATACATTCTGCTTGTTGGTTTCATACCACATGCCAAACTGGGCGAGGTTTATCCAATAAATCGAGCACAAATTGCTCAAATTCCAGTCTGCTACTGAGTTTCTATTAGAAAAACAACCAATAAAACTTTAGCCCACCTGAATCAGCTCAATTACTGAGATATATGTGAAGTATTAAAACGGCACCATCTAGACTGATTGAAGAGGTTGTGAACAGAACAGTTAGGTGGGCACTAATTAGTGGTATCATAGAGCCGGCCATCTTTATGTGGCCGCTTTTTATGGCCCGGGCCAGTCGACCGATGGTCGCTGTGATCATCACGAGTTATGATAATGTTGCAGGTGATGTTGATAAGTGTTATGATGGGCTAGTGATGGCAGGTCGTGATAAGATACTCTTTATTGATTATGTTCACTGGTTGGTCAAGTAGGACTGGCTTTAGAAGATAGTGTAGGTGTGAGGAATATCGTAGTACCTACTAATAAATATTTTACGAATAAATATTTTTGGAGGTTGATAAAGGCATTACGGTATTTTTGTCCGGAAAGGTGAAAATGCGTGTTTTTCTTCGGACGAGATTTAATAAAAAATGAACGTTTTTATGAACGTATATATGTATTTCGCAAAAAAATAATATTTATTAAACAGGAAGAATAACCATAGTGCCGTGTGCACTTCAAAGTTGCGACAACTCAGCGTGGGTCAGGCTAATACAACCGACGCTGGTACTCAGCTGGATCCGTACGGAGGCACAGGTACGGACGACGAACTGAACTTGTGGAGGAAGAGTTATGGTTGTGTTATAGTGTTGGTTTTATGGACACTATTTCTGAATGTGGGCGAGGCATCGAAATAACACTTCAAAAGTATTAAAAATAACCAATTTTCTCATCCCATTTAGTAGATATTCCAAAAGATGCATACGATATGCAAGCGCCACTGTATTGAATTATTATATTTCTCTACCTACACAATATTTATATATTATCATGCATTTACACAAATATCCGATCAAATCGGTCGAAAATGACGTGGAAGTCCGTACAAATGTCCGTCGGTAGTCAAGTTTCAAGCAACATTACCAACAGTTTCATCAGTCACTCACATTAAGGTTTCAATTTCGTCAAACACCAATAAACCTAGCATTATGCTATCTATTTCTAATAAAAATGGCTGTGAAATATAATATTTA
Organism: Mamestra configurata; assembly: GCA_002192655.3. NCBI lineage: Eukaryota > Metazoa > Arthropoda > Insecta > Lepidoptera > Noctuidae > Mamestra > Mamestra configurata. Next base: position 8,617 of record NDFZ01004039.1, read on the forward strand.
TGAGATGTGATATTTGTTCACGATCACCACTAAACAGCTCGGGTTTGAGTCGTAAAACTATAATGTATTAAAATGTTATGATAATGGGTAATACTGGCCGTTTGGTAGCCACACAATGGTCATAATGATCAGAATGGTCGTAACGTATCAATCATTTTACAAAGAAGCGATTAATCGGTAGGCACGATATATCAGGAACAAATTGCGCCTGTCAGCGGTCACCCACTGATCAAACTGATCAAATTGATCACACGCACGACCATTGTTCCAGCGATCAAACGCGCAATTATATCACTCACCAGGTGACAGGCTCATACTAAAATTAAATTAAATTGAGATTTATTGAAATGTTTTCGAAATTATTTTAGTAGCAGTCTAGACGTATTAAAGCAGGATTACCATAGAAAGAAAGTATTCCAGCCTGTTCGTTCTCATCATTTGAATAAATACTCATGCGCACAAATCAGTTAGATTCCTATTTAAATTACAGTTTTATTTAATTGCTTAATCCTACTCTATTATTTTTTATTACGGTTATTTACTTGTGTTTAGCATTCGAATAAATACAGATTTAAATTGAGATTTCAAACGATCAATGTTAATTTGTCGGTTCAGTATGAAGAGGAGAAGAGTTGGGACAATTAAGTTTGATAAGTTATTAGTAAACAGACAGATATCGCGGCAAGTAGATCGGCTCACCGCTCCTACGCTGCGGCTCGCGGAGACGGTCTATAAAACACCATTTTCCAACATGTTATCATTAATTTGGACTGGTTTTGGTTTATTTTTATTAGAATAGTTTCGCCTCGATACCGGTCGCTCCCAACTGAAGCCTGCTAGATAACAGTACGGTATATTGATGTGTCGTGTTGTCGCTAAGGCTGCTTGTCGCTCGACGAGAGCGGAGCGGAGCGAGCGAGCCCACTCAAATATCATAGTTTCGTGTTTCATAATGAGTAGAACACGTTTTTGTGGGCTACAGCCGGCGGTGGAGTCGTCGCGTGTACACGAATCATACGTTAAGCTTAGTGCTCAACGAACACTCAGTTTAAATCATATCTTATTGAGAAAATTAATTTTCTCGCGTAACGAAAAAAATTTCGAAGATTTATTGTTTTGTCGTTGAAAGTTTCAGGGATGAATTCTGATTTCCGTATTGAAAAGAGAAAAATAGAAGTTTTTCGGGTTACAATAATATGCTTTGAAACGGAACTGTCTATGGTTGTTTCAGACATACAAAATGGTATAAAATCTGTTCCCAGGATTAATAATAACCNGAGTTGGGACAATTAAGTTTGATAAGTTATTAGTAAACAGACAGATATCGCGGCAAGTAGATCGGCTCACCGCTCCTACGCTGCGGCTCGCGGAGACGGTCTATAAAACACCATTTTCCAACATGTTATCATTAATTTGGACTGGTTTTGGTTTATTTTTATTAGAATAGTTTCGCCTCGATACCGGTCGCTCCCAACTGAAGCCTGCTAGATAACAGTACGGTATATTGATGTGTCGTGTTGTCGCTAAGGCTGCTTGTCGCTCGATGAGAGCGGAGCGGAGCGAGCGAGCCCACTCAAATATCATAGTTTCGTGTTTCATAATGAGTAGAACACGTTTTTGTGGGCTACAGCCGGCGGTGGAGTCGTCGCGTGTACACGAATCATACGTTAAGCTTAGTGCTCAACGAACACTCAGTTTAAATCATATCTTATTGAGAAAATTAATTTTCTCGCGTAACGAAAAAAATTTCGAAGATTTATTGTTTTGTCGTTGAAAGTTTCAGGGATGAATTCTGATTTCCGTATTGAAAAGAGAAAAATAGAAGTTTTTCGGGTTACAATAATATGCTTTGAAACGGAACTGTCTATTGGTTGTTTCAGACATACAAAATGGTATAAAATCTGTTCCCAGGATTAATAATAACCTGTTCCCCACTTAACTTTATACTTGACCAGTTATTGTTCTTCTATCAAAACTACAAATGTTGCAAATCATAAAAATGTTTCATCAGCCAATTACAGCATGTATTCAGAGACTAACGCCTTCGGTCGGAAAACATCGGCGTCGCGAACATCGTAAGACGAAATAATGGCGGTCGTCGGTCGGTGGCGCGGAACGACGCGCTTCATTGTGCTCGCAGTTATAGATGGTACCACCACCACCACGNCCGTCGGTGGCGCGGAACGACGCGCTTCATTGTGCTCGCAGTTATAGATGGTACCACCACCACCACGCACCACAAAAACCAACAACTTTTCATGCTCAAGCTCGCATATTACCATATAAGGAGAACACACATTCCCGTAAACACGCGCACTTTAACAAAACCAACCCTATCTTATGCTAATACAACACAACTCTCCATGCACCAACAAACAAGCTCGCAACTCCAGAGCAAATAAAAGACACGATTATTTTTTTCTAATGATATATGACATTTTGACAGTATTAACGTACACGCTAATGTGCTCAATGACCATTCGAATATTGCTGCGTTTTGCTCATAAAAGACGGATATAGTCATATTATGGAAGCGAAGATAGTGTTCTGAATAGTAAAAGAGTTTTTATTTCTGATCTAAATTGTTTCACGTTTCGTTAATTTTAAGATAATTAAAATAATATGCTGTTTACTGCATAAGTTTTATAAACAACTCAATTAATTTAAGAATAAATATTTAAATATGTAATGACGACTCCGACGCGCTCGCTGTGACCATTTGAGAGTTTTCATTGAATGTGGTTGTGTCCAAAACGCGGATGAGTGTGATATACTGATATTAGTTTTTTTGTGAGCGCGCTCGTTAGCCGAATATAGCGAACTTATACCACTATCAATATTTAAATGTAGCGTGACTTGGTGACAATTTAGTGGCGGTACCGCTGCTCGGACGACCTCCGATACAAAAAATATTCTAACAGATCATGATCTTTGGCATTCTCGAGCTGAGGATTTCGCAAATGATCGGCCTTAGCTTAATGAGGTGACATGAAAACTTTACGACTCCTTGCTTGTTACATTTGAATATTGACCTCTCTATAATTGAGATAAATTATGAGCCGTGTATTAATGGCCGATCGAAAACCGATCTGTTGACTTTACCGTCAGATCGCGTACATTTGTATAATATTAATAATGTTTGGCTAATTTCTGAATAACTTTAAATACTGGTCGTCTGCGAATGTCTTGGATAAAGTGCGTGTGTATAGGACCTAGGATTTGATCAGAGCAGACTTTATAGAATCATGTGACTCCTTGGAACCACAGATTAGTGGTTTGTTTTGCTTAATGCGATAATGCTCTATATGAATATTTATTAATGCATGGGTACTTATTTGAGGCACTGCTAAAGAAGAATATTTTCCGCCATTCATCAACATCGGCCAGCATGTAGGTAAGCGTTAGATATGAGGATGCAGTAATTACGTCGTCTGCTCACAATTACCGCCCGCATACGCCGGCGCAGGCACAGTCCTGACATGTCACTGCTCGCCCTGCCTGCCTCCCGGGCGCACCTGGGAATATATTACGATTGTCTCCTGATACCCGCACACCGCAGTTTTTAGCACAATTCCAGCTAAACGTCAGTGAGTGACAGGTTAGAAGAATGGGACAGCTTAGCGCTAAAGATGGCGGCAATATCGGGAAAACTCATCGTTAGTTGTTGTTTTGAAAAGGTCAAATAACAATACCTTGTACAAGTATACGGTAACCTATAATTGGACGTTTAGCTATCTCTAGATCGTAATCGGTGTGATGACGACTGAGCAGAGCTGACTCTAAACCCAATGGCACCGAATGCTGAAGTTTACTGTGCAACTGAACAAAGTACCAATGCGTGATAAGAGGTTATATAATGATATAGTTTCACGTGTTTTGTATTGTTGTTATTTGTGTGAGGCACCCAGGAGGCTTCTGTGCTAACTTAGCTCTAACTTAGCCAGGACGGCGTAGATGGCTAACTTATGGCGAGCTAGAATGGCTAACTTAGCCAGGATACCTGAGTAGGTGTTAAAGCCCCATTCGGTCCGTTGTGAGTACAACAGACCGAATGGGACTTTAACACATTTGAGTGTTAGAGATAGTAATATGGATCTATGACCGTATGTTTGTCACAATANCGACTGTGACTTTAACACATTTGAGTGTTAGAGATAGTAATATGGATCTATGACCGTATGTTTGTCACAATAGTCCTCGCCAACTGTGTGAGTCAAACAAGGAAAACAGTGCTACGATGTACGTACCAGTCGGTTGTACCTACAGTTAAACCTGTTACTTATTTATTTGTTTGTTGAAAACTTTGTGGAAATGTTCAGTGAGTCATACTTTTCGCCTCATTGGACGATTTGCTAGAAGCACATTGATTTTCCGAACCAGCGATTAAATCTACTTAATTTTTGTTTTTGAGATAAAAAGGAAAATATTTTCGTTGAGTCAAGTTCTGGGGTTTTGTACTCGATCTGATTGTGGTACCTACAAGCTCTACTGAGCTCCGAGTGCCACATTCCACTCCGGTCCCCACACATTGATCAGTCGAAGGTCCTGGGCGACCTCTCTATAACTCAGTCATGAGCAGGTTTCTCGTAATTCTCGTCGCCGGGCCGGTCGCCTGTTTATCTAGTCGCGGTGTATCAATTACCTTACATTATAAAACTCGTTGACATTTTTAGAGTCAGCAAATTGCAAGGTGGACCTGCGTAAGTGTTACGATACGTATCGAGGATGCTCCACTGGTGACCGCGGCGCGGCGTGAACCTTGCCCCACCAGCACAGTGAGGGGCATTTTATTCGTATTTTAATATGGTTGTTCTTCTTGCGAACTTTGACTCAGTAGGAAAGTTTTCAAGGACTGTTAATCAAATTAATGGTTTAATTATTCTTTATAATATTAAGATTCCATGTCAAGGTTACAAGGGATTACGAAATTCTTTATTTTGACTGAGCGATTCTTGTTACGTCTACGAAAACCGTAGCGGTTTGCTGCGCTTTTGCTGTGGTTTGCAAAAAGGCAAGATTATAACTTTAGTTGCACAATAGTTCCAGTAAGCTGAAAACATGTTACTTTGACTGTTTCGAAACACAAAATATGACTATTTAACTCAATAAAACGTGGAACACAGTCGTCGTCCATTTATCTAAGATCCCGTAGTTTCCTGAGCGGCGGACGGCGTAACCTACACACTTTATGTTTATTGGGCCTGATTCGCTTATCGGCACTCAGCTTCTTTGCTATCTCAATACCGTGGCGAGGCCGTAAAGTGCGGGACACATGGGCGCGAGGCAGCTGGTCGTCGTCGCTGGTCGCTGAGCGGGGCGCTGGGCGCTGGGCGCTGGTCGCATAATGCGCATGGTTAATGGCGGAGGCTTTAGCTGTCATTTTGTAGCTACGATGTGTTTCTACTCTTGTTTGGTTTTTGAAGACTGTAATGTTATATGCTTCTAGTAAGTAAGAAGGTAAGGCACAGTTGTTTGAAGAACGATATGCATTTTATCGGCTCCATTATGTTGATGTTCATTGCTAGATAGTTTTGACAGTAGCTCGAAGTAATTTATATTTGCAACTTTTCTTCCCTTGACTAACTTCGGTTATGTTCGAACGCTTTGGACTTTAATATTGATAAATCTTAATCGTTTTCAGGAGCGGTTGTTGCAACTTCATTGTCACCATCACTGACAGCCAGTACGCATTTCAGCGCAGGCCTACATAATGTGTACCCACGTCATGTATAAGGAGCTGGTAGGCTGACGTGAAGCGTAGCAAGTCAGGCGTACAGTCATGCGTGCGGCGACGCGCGACGGTCGCCTCCACGGAAACACTCCCAGAGACTGCGTTGTTGCTATTGACTGTTTGTTGGGAGCTGGAAATTTGAGTATTGCATGATACATGTAGCATCCTTGGGTTCTGTAAATGCATGATGGAGCTCTGGTAAATCGGATGCAATGTACTTAGTTTCGACCGAGCGTTTTGCAGGTATTATGAAAAGCTGCGAATGCAAGGTACGTAAAACGGTCCACTTAATTTAATCAGTTTAATAACATCATTGGTCAGTGACAGAAATTGAATATTGATGTAAAATTATTACGACGCCTTGGATTTTTTAAAATCGGGACATCAGGTGACTTGTATGCGTGCTGCAGTAAGTAACCACAACTTTACCATTGATCACACGTACATGGTACTTACAGCATTAGAATTAAGATAAAGCATCATAGGTGGAGCTGTGGTGTGACATGTTCCTGTGGCTGTCAGTGACAGCCTGACCGTCGACCTTGCGGGGAACCGTGTCAGATGAAAGCTTTCCTCCTGTCGTACTCGCGACGCTACGCGCGCTACGCCACGCACCGTGCTCCACTTCGTACTCCACGCATTTTCAGAAAGTTTGACAAACCGTGACTTACTTTTCACTATGCAAATAACTTATGCATCTGTATTTTTGATAAGCTAATTTGGAGAGTGAGAGTCGTTAATGAAAGTGGAAAGTCTCCAGGCGCAGTCATTAATTATGTAATGGAAATAAGCTTATCAACTCGATCAAAACTAGACCTAAATGTCATTTCTAGTTAAAGCTTAGAACCTAATCAATTCAGGCTTTTAAATAGTCGTTCTTAATAATGATAAATTTCTAGCTTGTCAATGTTGCGTATCTCTTGCGATTTTTTTACAACCTGTTATAAAACAAGTCTAACCTATTGCGTTAATACTAATTTAAATCTTAGAGACGCCTGTCGATGTAGCAAATATATTTCACATTATATTTGACATGCAGCAGGTCATTACAGTCATAAATAAAGTGATAAATTAATAACAATTTATTGCTTCAGTAAATGTTGCTTATGAATTATATTTCTTAATTTTTCAGGGAGGTCTTTGAGATTTATTATACAAATCACATCAATTAAGACATATTAAACTGTGCTCAGGACCAGTCACAAGTGTTGACAGGCAGTCATAGCGATCTTTATGAGGAGCATCTTCGATTATGGGGAGGTACTCTATTGTCCTATATTTTTGGGAGTTGGAAGTAAATCATTGTACGGCATGTATGGGCAGTGCGCAGGCGCGTGTGACGGCTGAGCGGGATGCACGCACACGTACCGCGTGTACCGCGCGCCGTCGCCAGACGTCCGGCCGGACTTATCGGGCTCGTCCCCAAATAGAGCAGCTTGCGGAGCGCGCCGCTCGCGCACCGCATACTAATCGCGCGAGCCGGCTAACGCTTCAATCGATACCAAACAAATCCTCACACAACTCTACTATGTTTTTGGGTTGTTGTAGGAGTTATTTTAAGAGTTTTGTCGCCTGTAATTTTTTTTTTTTTTGGAATATAAATAGCGAGAAACTATTTTCCATTCGCACCTACGGGCATCCAGATATTGATGATACGGAGTCATCATGGTCGCTCGCAAAGCGCTAATATTATCTATGACAATGTTGTGAAGTTTGTCAATGAATTGCGTAATCAACAAAACTGAGAAAGTTTTATAACTGAAAAGTAAACACTGTTTTCTAAATGTAATTCATAATGATGCTCGCTCCAAGTTATTTCAAAACATACTTCTTTACTTCTCATAAAAGTCCTATCAATAAGGGGTTATATTCTGTAGCTCTTCTATGGATCTGAGCGATAAGATCTAAGATAGAAACCTTCTCAATTCAAATGTGAATGTAAGCTAAGCTCCAAATTCATATTAATTTAGAGCTTTGACACGTTGGTATAGTAGATGTCCCCTGCGTTGCCTGCGTTACCACCCAAAGACACTTTCTCCGGAGATTTATCGCTGTGTCACCGAAATGAATGTGTAATAATTATCACCAAGTTTATAGGCGTACATAATTATTATTCGTGAGTGGAATCGCATTTCGAGGTCTTTTTCATTTAGTGCTAATAAAGTGGCGCTGACGACAGGCCGTTGGTTCATCGCTTTTTACCGTTCTTCTCATTTTCTATCTCATCAGTAGCTTACCTACATCAAGGCTGACTCCTTGGAATGATCCAATGCTAGCTCAATCCAGTAAAGGCATCAATTCATAAGGACTTGACTTGAGAACGTCAAGAGATCAGATGGATACAATTCGTTCAGTCTGAAATCCCAGCACTCATCCACTTTTGGTGTTAGACTTCAACACCATATTCAAATCCTCGGCATATATTTGTCAATTTCTCAATATTCAACGACAAGTTTCAAGGATGCTGACCACCATATTCCAAGTCAGTTTATCTTTGATTACAGAACCCAGTCTCAAATCTTTGTTCTTATTATAATTAAGACATTTAATTATGTACGCTAATGTGTGATGTTTTTTGTTCCTTGTAATAAAGCTGAACTAAAATAAACCCAATTATAATATCGTCCTTCACGGTTGCGATGCTAAACTTTGCTCATTCTATGTATTAGAATGTTCGTGTTATGTTATTACTTAGGTATATATCTGTGTATATTGTGCCATAACCATTGATAGTATACAGTTTTGCCAAAAACTTATTTTCAATGATTCCTATTATGTTTATTATGACATACGCACAGTTGCAATATAAATATTCAAAATATTGCTAAAAAACAGTCATTTGCATTAATTTTTGTTTCTTCCGGTTGAAATATGTATTAAATATGCTAAGCTCTTTATGATATTAGTATTTGATTTTGAATCAGATACCTACTTTGTAATGATTTAATTTACAAAGAAATGCAAAGATGGCTGTCGGCTCGCTTCACGCCAAAACAGCTGTTGAGTTCATTGCTATTCCAAATGGTCAATTACAATAATAATTGTTGTTCCAATAAAAACTTTGGCTTTTCTATTTTTAGACTGTGAGGAACTGTTACGTTCTCCAAACTTAGCTTGAAATGTTCTATGTCGCAGATAAGCAACATAATACTTTCGACAATTAGTGCTTTAAGTTACTAAATCATATTCCACTGAAGCGTGTTAAAAGACCAGCAAAAAATATTTACAGCCTTCGAAATGGTGCATTAGGCATACAGCCCACTGATGCGTGTCACCAGAGATATTCGCGCGTGCGGTATTGACGAGCATTTGTCAACGCATGCTTCGATGCGTCGTTTTTGTGGCGCGACCACGAATCTATGACGTTACGCCTCAGTGGGCGGCAGCACTTACGCGAAACTGTCTGCATATCCTTACCTGTTTTATTTATCGTTAAAGTTTCTCTAAAATTGTTCTTACGACACGCTATGTCAATATCGGAGTTATTTAGTGTCGTTCTGGTGACATCTTGGTCATTCCTGGGGTTCGACGTTTCTTTTTTGTAGGCATTTCTGAATATTAGAGTTTTTACAAATGTGTTAGTTTTCTTAAAGTATATTTTGCTTCGTTCAAAACCTTAACTGAAAACCATAGACAATTGGTCACCATCACATAGCAGCTGTGACGTAAACTATCTCCCTAGGAACTTACCTATAGTCACTAAGAGGAAATTCCGAAAGACATTGAAGGTTTTATACAGGAGATTTCCTTATAATTAGGTATAACATAAGAAGGCGATCGATGCTCGTTAGTACGGCGGTCACGTCGCGCCGCGTAAGTAATCACAACTATATCTAGCTACCGGACTTTACGCACACACGCACACACACACACGTACAGACATACTAAGGTACTGGTGGTTAGGGTGAAGTATGAAGCAAGGGATTTACTGAAGTGATTCAGAAGGTNACACGTACAGACGTACTAAGGTACTGGTGGTTAGGGTGAAGTATGAAGCAAGGGATTTACTGAAGTGATTCAGAAGGTACCAGGAACATTGTAACTATTACAGTGGAGTAAGTTAGGTGCTATGCAGTTACCGTGGGGATGGGTTGACCGTAGGCGTGAGCAGTCAGCCAAATTCTTCCGGACAGTCGTCGTAGCCTTAACAGCTGCTTATGACTTGTCCTACGAAGACAAACGCACACACGTATACATGGCATAGGCCTTGTGGTAAGGGTGACTTTTAATAAGTTGGCATAAGGAGATTGGCAAGGTCCTTTGAAGTCAGTATTATTTTGGGTTATGCAATTATAGTTTCAAGTTAAAGAACTGGTTTTAAGCGAATAAACCAAATCGTTTCATATCTCGAAATATTTTGAGTAGACTCATCCTGTCATAGGGTCATTTTTACTTGATGGGTCTTTTCGAAGAACGTATTTCTGCGAGTCATTCCTACGTCTTGAAAAACGATGCCGCTGATGTTTTAACTATAAACCAATTAATTTCCACCATAACAATAAGTTTAAGAAATCGACATGAATGAGTTGCACTGTCAGCACATAGTAGGTATACACAGCCATCAGGATTACAATTAGCATAGTCGTGATGGAGCGACGGACAACTTTATCAACGTGTTGAGACGCATGAAGGTGTACGGTGTGGGTTCGTTTGCTAACTTGTTTGAATGTGGATATTTTAAATATTATCCAGGATAAAGAAGGAAGCAAAAATATAATTAAGATTTGCATGAGTGGCTCATATACGACATAGATATCAAATAATTACTTTTTACTCCCTAATTCACCACTATAAAATAGATTTAGAACACATTTCACAATCATTCATGTGCTAGGCTACCTAAGTAGGCAATTAAATAAGTACCTGAGGCATGCAATATATGAGTGTGAGCCGTGTATCCGTCAAGACTGATCAGCATACCTAGGTGTTTTTCTAATTGTTGGGCTTCATAGATAGTTATTTTTTTATGGATGGGAAGTCATCAAGGGGCGGAGCAGAAGGGAGTGTCAGACTCTTACTGACTAAAACCCATCCGTGTTCCTTCTAATGCCCTTTACGTTCCAGGGCCGAGGTGACTCTTTCGAGCAAATTCCGCAACTTCATAGATAGCTTAGCGCTTTTCGTTTAATTTCTCATTTTAAAAATGTTCACAGTGGAGCTTTCACCATTTTCCGACCTTCTTCGCCCAGTTTATGCACCACAGAACCGTCGCATATTTTCTACACCAAAAAAATCATTAGTGTATTTTCCGTCACGTTTGTGAGTGAAACAAACAAACGCACACACAATGCGTTACCCGGATGCGGCGCCTGCGCATGTGTGCGGCGACAAGCGTAGAAAGTTACGCACACAGGTCACCACCTACATATGTACTGCCATTGTGATTGCGAGGCGTTTAGTAGTTCGTTAGTGGTTAGGGATTGACAAAATTAGTGTTTGTTACGACTCCAAAATCTATTAAAAATGTAATCGCATACAAATTCAGAAGCTGCCTCAATTTATCCATCAAACTTCGAACTGCGTGCTAATGTACAGATAACAGGCGCTAATTGTAAGTCCCAACAGAAAGCGATCTCCACATAGAAGAAACTTGAAAATGTAAATAAACCTCAAACTATTGAAAGCGTAGCACCCATCGGAAAGTAAAATAAACCTGACATTTTTACAACTAGCGATACTCCATGATAGCTGTAAATGCGTTCAAAGACGTCACAATTGTGTATTGTCACCTACGTGCAGACCACCTGGCCGGGCTACGGGCTGGCCGCGTCCCACACGACTCGTCAACCTATTCCAACAATCAATTACTCCACAATACTGTATGTAAACTCCGCTAAAGATGCGCACGACGTCCCAAAAACATAAAAAAAAACAAACTGGAAACGTCAAAAAGCTCAACGCTCGTCGTCCGAGACAGAAAAGTAAACAAAACGCATCAATCAGAAGCATTCAGTGCAACTGAGGACGCGGGACGCGGGACACGGCGACGCGTGCAAAAACCACAGCTCCCAGGCAATAACTCAAAACTGCGAACATCCCGACCCGCTCGGCCAGTACGTAACTTACACTGTGCGTTTTTTGGACTCTTGTTACTCGTCAAACAGTCGTCGGGCTCATGATGGGCTGCCTTCGATGGACGCCTGCCAACCTCCCCCTGGAAACGACAACGCCTCGAATGCTNAGTACGTAACTTACACTGTGCGTTTTTTAGACTCTTGTCACTCGTCAAACAGTCGTCGGGCTCATGATGGGCTGCCTTCGATGGACGCCTGCCAACCTCCCCCTGGAAACGACAACGCCTCGAATGCTGCGGCCAGCAATCGAAATTAAAATCTATATCGAGGACAATGAGTATCAATTTGATTGCGAGCGCGATGGCGTTGCGTCGTTGTCGTCAGCGCGGGATGGCAAGTGGTAGTGTTTTTTTGCCCTCGGCGACCTGGCGGGCTCGACGGAACCGACTGGCCCATTGTATGGTAATACCCGGCCGGATTTTGTTCGAGCTCAATTATATTATGAAGCTTAACCGCACGGCTAAAGTCAAAAGTCACCCGTGTGTCTTTGTTGCGGTGAAACCGGGCGCGTGGCTGCGCCTGCGCAACGCACGCCCACGTCCACACGCCCCGTACGCCAAGCCCAACGCTGGGGATAGCAAGAGCAGCACAGCCCGGTATCCTTATGCGTGCACAGACAATAAAACAATATGGACACATTTTCCAGAGAACTCGTGCAAATCATGACGTAACTTTACACTACTAGGACCAGAACCGCACACATTCCTGGTATGTAGAAAGTTTTTGATACAATTATTCTGATGAGGCTAAAGGAGCACGTTTGTCCGGTCCTTGCTGGGAACAATCTAATTAATGAGGAACCAGTCATAAGCCGGACGGTACTATGTGGCCGCACAGTTTCAGGACCATGGGCCGATCGGGAACTGAACGGGATCAACATTGTCGCTAGTTAAGATATTACTAATGGCTGCTTGCAGGACCTATACTATTAAATTTATTCTGATTCTTCGGTTTTAATGCTACGAATCAGTTAAATATATTAAAAGGTTTGTTTATCAATCAATAAATTAAAACTTCGGAAGCCAGTCAGCAACAGCATTAAGATTGTAAAACGTGCTGCACTTCCTGACTAATAAAACCGATTTCCGAATCGTAAAACATCGATAATCGCTCTCCTGCACACGAGTGATCGTTCATTAATAATGTATTATGTTTATCTATTTGCACACATCTTGTTATCACGGCAACTCACTTTATTCTATAAATATTGAAATGCTGACGATTTGGTGCGAATATATTATGAGTTGTTTATGTAAGTATTGGTGACCTCTGAGGCTCTGAGTGGTTGCACTAAGCCCGTCATTCGACTAAAGCTAAGGCTGTCTGAAATCTGCGCAAGGCTCTATAAGTAGATGCGGAACAGATTTTGGCAGATTATTAGCTTTATGCCTTTTACTTTACGCAAGTCGTTCTAGATACTATAAAGATCTTGAGAATATTGATACAGACAGACACGTGTCTGGTTTCAACATTGATGCCTATCGCGTTTACGAAGATCAGTGCTGATGTTTTACTGCAATCTTAATGTCAGCAATAGGCGTCATGATCACTGAGATAACTTTAATACTTGTATGCAAGAGAGAGAAAATGGCAAGAAGATTTGTCCGTGTTAACTTGTAAGGTACTCCGGTACAAGCGGCAAAGCGAGCATGAAGCGGTGATTATCATGTTCGAGGTTTTTAGCAAATTCGCGTCATGTAAAACAAATGCGTGGAGCGCGGTGCCCACGCGCCGGACACGCCGCTATCCACTATATATGAACACCCAAAAAATTGTGTAGCAATCTGGATAAAACGCGCAGTTCAAAGCCGACCGCGGCCATAAGCTTCGATATTTATCGCCTTCGACGTACACCAGCACCGTAAAAAGGTTAGCTTGTGATTGAAAAACGAAATGTTCCCACAAAAAAAAAACGAATCGAGCGAGCGATCCAGGCCCGACTCCTCACTAACTATTCCGATCATCGATTCTGTGCGTTATTGAAAAATATCCAGCGATTCGACTCGGATTAGAGCCAGTTATTTGGCTACTGTTACTGTTGATTCTAACTTATTGATCGTTTGCTGTGGACGGGTACGTGACTAGGCCACTCTGATGACTCGACCGTTTCTAAGTTTCGTTGTCATCGATATTAAGCGATAGAGCTCTTTGAATAGTATTTGCGTAAACATGTCTGTTATTATATCCCGCCTGCCTACACGCAGGATTGATGTAGTGTTGGCTGCGTACATAACTTTGTCTCACGCGCACTCAAACCGATTTTAATCGATAATTTACGATATATTACAAATGTTCCCTTCACTTAAATACTGCTTTGAATACTCGGGCTCTTGTTGAGTTGTGATTTATAGATTTCTATCTGTTAACTTTAGGAAAGCTTAGTAATTGTTTCTGGCAGTAAATTTAACATAAATGGCTGAACATTGGCAGTAGTCACGCCGACTCACGCCTTACATTAGATAGCTTTTCAGTGGTGTATAGGTCAGGAAGTAAGGACCCTAATTTATGATAAGAGTCTATGTCTCTCTTTTGCCGTTTATGGACACGAGTACTAATCAATATTGCAGGTGCGAACGATGTAAACGTCAACGGAACTAATCTTATCAAGGGCTATATTGTTTGCAGTGTGTATTTTAACATAATTGTTCGACTCTTCACTATTGTGTTCTGTGCACTGTAAGTTTCAACAATCATCCTAGTTCTCTTATTCCTGTTAAAAAAATAGTACTCCAACTTATTCACAGAAATACGATTAACAACCAATCCGAATCCATCATTATCCGTATTCACAAGTAACCTTATACTATAGATTGGTATTTATTACTTGCTTAAGTGAAGTTTTCCGTGACCTCAGAATGGTTCTTTTGCGCTTTTTATTGTTATGCCATTAAAACATTTGTGACTCTATCATTATACCTTTCCTATTCCTAGTCCAGCATTCCCATTTCAGTATGATTTGTGTCTCGTAGGAGACAGCTGAACAAACGAGGCCCCTATTCTTCTGATACCATTATCATAATTTTGCGATCACCGATTAGTTAGCAACGCTTCACGCTTCATCTGTCAAAATAAAGCTTGGTGTAGGGAAAACCCATGGTCAGCCTGATGGGATCATTGACCTTGCTCAAAGATTCAGAAATCTGCTCTCTCTGATGACAAGTTGGACAAAAATCATAAGAAGGAAATTCCCACAATCGCACAAATCCATACTTTAAAATAAAATATGTTAAACCCTAATATAAATATCTAAGTTGGGTCAATTAACTGTGAGAGGCTGTAAGACGAGCCGGCATCACGCTGTGCGGCTCTAGCACAATTTATGACGGAGATCGGGCACGCCGAATTAGCCGCGCGTCGCCGTCTCTCCATCCGCGTCTCCAACTAATACGACCAAACTAGAATGGAGTACTCATGACTGATCTCTGATAGCCTCTTCACGAATTCTTCAAAATTATATTTTATATTTAAATTGTGAAAGCTTCTGTCGCTTAAAGAAGTTTTATAAGCTAACGTATGATGACTATTTATTAGTACTGGTATATGGGTACGAGTATAATTGAATCAATTCCCATTGATCGGATTTCAGTATGCTGTTAGGTGGTAATATAATAATCACCCGGTATAATAAGATTTGTCATGGGTAGCTAGGTTCTGTTAGCTTGTCGTAAGCCGTAAGTAGCCTTCTTTTAGTGACAATAGCACAAAAAACGAAGTGAACTATACTGTGTTTATTGTTAAGGCCAGTAAAGCTAGCGAGCTCTCCATTGCTTCCTCCTCCACGTCCCCATCGGTCGCAGCAGTTCGTTGCGACACACGTACGTATACCTTCAATTAACTATACTCGATAATTCAACTGTTATGTCATTTGAATTCGGGTTTATTTGAGTTTGCTGTGGCGAGGCTCTGAGGCAGTCTGTAGCTCTCCAGTACAGATCAAATAATGCACCGAAATCGAGGTTTGTCAAACAAACTACCTGTAAGAAACCAAAATGGACTAAGTAAAGGATAGTTAGTTTAAAACAAATAGTCCAAAGGTATGAAGATGTGTTTGTGTGATGTGACTTTCTGGCTAACTTAAAGGTCATGTACTTAATGACCACATTAAACTAATGTTATTTTTTGCTAAACAATCACGTTCAGTCAACATCGCCAATTAGAATACAGGAGCTAGTAGAATGACGGTTTGGTTATTCCACGGAGTTCCTGTTCCCTGATTAGTGTCAATAGATTCATGTGGACCAATGGTAGGCCTAGCTCGGGCGCCTCTCAAGCTACACAGTGTCACATTTCCAAGGAAAGTATTACAGGAGTGCTCTCTTACTGAGAACTTTCAGTTTCACATCTTTTAAACATCAGTTGGTAATAGAAGCAGTTGCAAGTATAATGTGAATTGTGCGAAATATTTTTCCACGCGCTTTGCTGGTAGGCATGGCAGAAAACCTGACTTTAACCCTTAATTGCTTCAGAATGAATAAATTATTCTAGCCATCAGGCACCGGGTAAACAGGTGAACTTGTTTATGACCTTATACAATACGATCCAGGAAGACTCAGCAAAAACAATACCTGTTGGAAGCCGTGCGTCTTGCCCTTCGCACTGACCTCCGCGTCTCCTACTTAATTCAAAAACCGATCGATTACAATTTTAAATGAATACCATTCACACGCTCGACAATGTACCCGATTTGGCGGACAACGGTCACTTTCGTCCGATATCATTATAATTCTTTTTGTAAATTCACCGCGTTACCCGCTACACGCGTGCCTTGTATCGATAAATTTCACATCACATCATCTGTAATTTGATAACCCTAGTGACCGGTGGTCACTATTTCCACCTGCGTTCCGATTATGGTCACTCGATCCCTTGTCCCTTTCTTGAGCGCGCTGTAACAATGAGCGCGAGGGGGACGGAGCTACTCCATCTGAAAGAAGGCGCCAAAGAATAAGAGGCCTGGAGAACGGTCAGCGATAGGGTTGCTCGTGTAATTCGATAGTTTGATAGGAGTGATGGTCTCGTCGTGATCGCTCAATTACCGACGTTTGTCGTCGGTCAGGAAGTAATAAATACATGTGAGACGGCTCGGACACCGCTCGCACTCGGGAAATTTATCTGCCGCGCTTTGACCACCATTGGGTTCTGTAATAAATAACACATAGCTGACTATTTCCTCCATGTATCTCCATGCCGAACTACGTGATAAGCAATCATGAAAGAAACATGAGCATATCGGGTGCCGGTTACATACGTTGCGAGAAACAGTCGAGGAAACCTATATAGGTACCTATCCTCTGATACTATTTCGAGTATTGACAGCCACATACATAAATATCTACTCAACATGCCAACAAAACCAAGAATTTATCATTTGACACCATCAACCGCTAACAAATATCATGATCACCAAAGCTTTTTTACAGTCTACGCCTTACTTAGTGCCAAAGTAAACAGCTTAACTCCAACTGAAAGACAATAGTTCCAAACTTTCGTTTCCCACAATAAGTTTGGTTAACAGTAACTGTCGAAGCAAACGTCAGGCAAGTATTCTGAGAACCAATACAGGCAGTAGGCGACAGTCAACACGCGGCTAATTAAACACGCTTTGTCTTATGTGGACTGTCGCCTACAGACCAGCTAGGTGCAGATGACGCACATCGTACTGGACACGCAGATGTGTCAAGTTTGTCTAAGGTTGGAGAAAACTGAAGTGGTCAATGGTCAGAATAGGCGTAGTTGACAGGTTGTAGGAAGATCATCAGATGTGCCAAAAAGCGAAGATGGCTTACTGTACTGGGTGATGACTGGGTGATGATGCAGCGATGTGCTGAAATGAAAGAAGATGGGTTAGTTAGTGCATGAACACTACCTGATGATACTAAGGTTAAGAAGGTAGGAACTTTGCTCAGAAACCCATCTGTTCCAAACTGAGAAAGGTAAGAATAAAGTGTTTCTTGTTCGTGATCTACATTCATAATCTATGACAGGAACCACGGCAGCTCAAAGACAAAACACTGTTTGGTGCGAACGGCGGCGCGGGCGCAGCGGCCGCGTGTTTGTTCAGACAACAACATACTCAAACACATTTATGTTCTGTATGTCTGTAGAAACAGAGGTGATTATCGTGTGTAATTTCGGGCCAGGCGGTATGACAGTACAGTGTTACCTGACGTAATATCGGTTCACTTGTAGGCAAATAATGGAGGAACGCTAATCAACGCGGTAAACTGATGAATGAGGAACATTATGAAAGAATTATTGAATGATTTCGTGGACACAAGTTGACTGACAAATATGAGTTACAGTAACAAAGATAGCCGGCTTGTGTTTGAAACACTAAAAGTCAATGATGATTCAAAAGTAATACCAGAAATTTCATTTTACAATCCCTGCAAATCAAGCAAAAAACAGAAACGGTCTACAGCTATGGATAANACAAGAGGTAACGCTGATATCAGTAGTATATTGGCCAACAAAAGTAATACCAGAAATTTCATTTTACAATCCCTGCAAATCAAGCAAAAAACAGAAACGGTCTACAGCTATGGATAATAATAGCAGCAAAGCAAAAGGTTAAGAAATTGATCAATTTGTCAGTGAAGCTTGTTGTAAGAAGGATAGATTCAAACCAGTGCCATCCAAACAGTACTAATCATTTTAAGTTGTTTGCCATGTATTGAGTAATGAGGTGACAACCGGAGAGAGAGCTTTCAGAGGTTTTGATTACGGTACTGATATGATCCACCGCAGGTACAAGCTCAGTTTCATACTCTTGTTCTTTAACATCAATAACATTGTTGTTATATTGTTAACATCTGGTAAAGTGGTCGAGGTCACAACAGCGTGCGGTGACGCGAGGACTTCTGTTGTTTTGTTTGAGACTCACATGCCTTAATCTGATCGCTTCTTACTTTCAATCATATTATCGCACGATTCATGTGGACCTGCCCCTGCGGTGCATTGTTCAAAAGTGTCAGTTCCTTTTCAGTGTCTTCCTGTCGGTGTTGTGTCTTCAGACTAGGAATTGCAAGGATTGAGAAATTCATGAAGATTCTTTTTATACTACATATTTTACGATGAAGAACCAGTTCACATGTGTCCACTTTATGTCATACTCATCTGATCGTCGACCATTGGAATGGAAGTCTGAGATTTCGGCATCCAATTTATTCTTAAGATGCTTAGAAATATTTCGCCAGGATCCGCCATGTCCGCAGTCTCCTCATGGCGTAGAGATTAACTCATGAAATCGGATAAAGGGCGAGTAATAAGTGGTCGCGACGTTCCGCGATAACGCGATATTTATACACGCGTTGTCGCGCCTTGCCGCGCCGCGTACGCTTCGTGTCGCGTCGCACCGAATTACGCGATATAAAGCATTTTATTTATTCAACAGTGACGCGATATTATCTGCCGAGAACTTCATCAGACTCGCCGAAAGAAAAGTGTGATTGTAGATAATGCGAATATAAATAAATAGAGTGTGATATATCGTTGGAGGCACCGCTATATCTTATACTTTACTTAGGTTCGTCTGGTGGCTATGACCACTTCGGTTAAAGCGTCAAATTTTGGATGACAGATATAATGAAGTTCTGCGGCTGATCCCAAAAGTATATCTTTGCAAAGTGCAGGCTCTCCTTTTCCCCACATTTTTGTATATTCTTAAGCCATAGCATTCAGAAATACTGGAAATGTTTATACCAGGTAGAAAACGCATTTTAAAATATACGAGGGTACTTTTGACTCTTTAACCTCTGAGGGCCCTTAGTAAAAACCTAAGCAAACAACAAAAATAAGTATGATATCTGCCAAATGGAATGCTCTTTGAGTGGGTACACAGCAAAGAGCATTCCTCGTTATCTATTTGCCCCGACCTTGTGAAGCCACTACTAATATTTGCGTACGCACATCCGTGTGGCGCGCGCCATTACGCGCACAGACACGACAAGGTGCAATGAACCAACATCCGCCATATTACCAGACAATAACATCGACCTGATGATGAGGAGCCTGCTGTGAAAAGAAAACACTGTGAAAGCTGCCTGTCACTCGCTCACTAAACTGTTTGGTGGTGTCATTAGTGAAACTGTCTTGACAATCGACAGGTTTTGGTAAGGTGATCATTGAGTAATATAAGTTCTCTATATGCTTTTCTTATTTCCACCATTGATAAATGGTGGCAAGTGTGGGCTCTTGCACCTCTAGCTTTTATTAGTAGGTAGTTCCGAACTTGTGTTGGAAATGTCTGCATTCACTAATTTATATAGGTTCTGCATATCGGAAGAGAGAGAAGACTGGTGCTTGAGAGCCAATGACACCTCAAGAGATGGTAAAGGAAAAAGAGTTAAGGAATAACTAGAAGTCCAATTGATGAGTAAGAAGTGTTCCCGTCACTTAAAAGTTGCTATCAGTTTATCAACAGCGCTTTAGGGAAGTGATATGTATACGGTATTTCCTTATTTTATTCAGATAACCAAATTCGTAGAATGGTGATACATATCGAAATGTTACCAAGTTTTTAATTGATTGCAAATGCGTATCTGAAATCCATATTTTATTTTTATGTCACTTTTATAGCACAAAAGCTAAATTAAAAAAATGTAACATTAGCATTCACATTCCGAAAGTTATAAAAGTTGTTTCTGAATGGTGTCAAACTTTTCTATAAGTCTGAAAGTAATATTGAGTATGCTAATTATAATAAATGGTTCGTTGTTTGTGATGCAGTTTAAAACTACAAGCAAACAAAAAAAAAAACGTTGTTGCGTAAAATTTAAGTTTTTACACAAGTGTTAAATATTTATCAGATGTGATTTATGTAGCATCAATACGTTTTTATNCGTTGTTGCGTAAAGTGTAAGTTTTTACACAAGTGTTAAATATTTATCAGATGTGATTTATGTAGCATCAATACGTTTTTATGAAGAAATAAAAATGTTTAACGATAGCCATGTATTTATGTATGAGACCACGGAACAATTTAAATGATACTCTTTTATTGTTTCAAATACATGTTGTTTCTCGTTTATTTGTGTTTCTCTATCTCTCTATGATATCTTTGTATCATCTGATATCAGATTTGGTTGTTCAAGTTTGTTGTGCCAGGAGTTATTATTATGTGCTTCATCACCTAAAAATGATTGTTATGATGTGAATAATTTTGTTGATAACATCACTTTATGTGTTTATAGGATTTCTTGATACTCATTGATGGCCGAGACGCGAAACTTTTGGAAACAGATTATATTACTTTGGTTGGTAAGGTCGCTAAAACGGTTTATCATCGGAGATAATCTTTTGAGTATCAAGTGACACCACAAGTAGTTTGTTTGTCAACATCTTGATTTTATTTAAGCGTTTTGTTCTTAAATAATATGTTTTCTTCTTGTAGAACTGGGTTTAAATTTTTTACGATTAATTATGAGTTATGGCAAACCCAGCTTTAAGTGTCCGCACTTTTTATTTCAGAAATGTACTATGATTTCAGTATGATTGGTTTAAATTGATGCTTAAACCCACTTTATGAATCTTATCTTGATTGGTTTTGGAATCAGCACTGACTATAGCTAGCCAAGCTAACGTACTCTCGTGCGATACCATACTCTCACAGTGACGTCATCAGATATCACGCAAAGGTTACATAAGGAATCTTAGGGTTAGACAGGCATCGCCAAAAACCGGTAACATTAACCAATTAAATATTTACTATTAACGTCCAACGATTCCATTAGAGCGGCCATAAAATAAATCATTCGATAGTTAAAAATTGTTATAACCTCGTCCGTGAGGCGGAGACATTAAATTTTACGATTTTGTCTCTGCTGGTATTTTGGCAAATTAATGAGCGTTAGACAATCGATAACGCGTAATTAATTAGCTATTTGGACTATTAAATTCTGCTAAAATTATAGGGCGAGTGTATGTGCGAGGTCGTAGAGCGACAGTTCCAAGGTATGCTTGAAGAGTCGCTGTCCAAAAAAAGGTAAACTGGAGACGATCGAGCAAACATGGTTTAACAATACAATGGGCACACAAGCGATGTTTGCTCTGCGTCCACGAGGTGCGCGGGCGCAGCTGGTAGCTGAGCACTCGACGCCACAGATTATGAAAATATTGAACAACCGCTACCGAGCTACCTCGCAGCCAGTCACAGGTTCCATCCAGTCGAGGAGGAAGGTGACGCAAGGACGGCGCCCCTTCGCTTTTACTGACAGGAACGTGATTTTTAAAAATTCCATCACAACATTTTTGGAGCAATTATATCGAATTTATTTATATATTTACCTTGACGTATTGAACAAGTTTCCCAATGAAGTTCCGTTTTCAAAATTCACTTCCTAGCTATAAATTTTAAATTTTTAGATCACGCGTTTCCCGATTAATAGTATTAGTGTTGATATATACTAGTCAAACTCCATCGTAATACATATTAGCAATGTCAATATTTGAAACACGCTGCATACTAATAGCGTTTCATTGAACAGTTAGGAGCTGAGTGGCTTTTATATCTGCTGTTCTGTCAAGTGTGTGGTCACTATCAGCAGAATGTAGGTAAACAACTCTAGGCTATACATTAAGTTTACTACTTGAGAGCCAGCACTGTTATTTAAACTGGTCAAGATAAATAAATATTTTCGGTGCACATTTCTGAAAGTTGTTTCATTTACTTTTGGTCTTATCTTCAGGTCGTTATAGATTTAGTTTATTATCGGTTTAAATAGAAATCTTGTCTGTGATGTGTGTGTATTTTTACTTTTGCGGTCATTGGAATGTCTTTTTGGTTTTAAATTTAAGTTTCCTCAATATTAGTACGAGTCCTCGGAAAGTATTTACCTAAAGTAACTTCATAAATTTTTTGATCGGTAATATCAAGTACCTACACGAGCTGTTGTCCGGTGTCAGTCACGTCAACGACACCGTCTCCGGCTGACACTGGCCGGTCGTCCGGCCGTCCGGCAGGCGGAGCGAGAGGACGGCCCCATGCAACCACACATATTCTAAACAAAATGATCAATAACCACTTGATGTCTCTATTTTTGATCGTAAAACAATGACATAGTTGAGTTTTACGATATTTTTATAGAACTATAGTTTTATTGTTTTCACTGTTTCTATGTTACAAACGTGATTTTCTGATTATTTCGGATAGTAAAAGGTAAAGTGATAGCCCATTCAGCTCCCACTGTTTGCTTTTATGTGCACTTGAGTAATTTTTAATCTTGAAATCGGTTTTCTATTTTGATTTGTGTAATAAAATGTTTGAAGGGTTATCTGAGTAGTTTTAGGAATGTCGTATTGATTTGCAAGTTAGAAGTGAGTATAGGTAGTGCAGCGTGCGCCACGTGCTCCTGCGCTTTACGTCAACTGTTCGTGTATTAACATAACTCACATGGCGCGCTCACGTGTTGTATTACTCGTATTATTTATTCCCGATGCTGGTTCATTACTGAGCAATGCGGTCTGCACGCAGTTGACACTAACACAACTCTGACGAAACACAGCCACGAGCCTACAACTACGGGTTCGAGTTTTTTGTCTCTATCTACGAATAGTAGTTTTATACGTTGTTTGCGTCACGGCTAAAATGAAGCCCGACCGCCGTACACCAGCGATGTGTAATTTGTTGCTGTTTACAAATTAGAAACTCGTGTGTAATTGATACTTTCGATTTGGGTCATAACCATTGGTGATTGGAAACCGGGGAAAGTAAATAAAAACTGTACTCGACAGCTCTCAGAGCTCAAAGATACTTTAAATGAAGAAATGAGAAAAGTTTGAAACAATTAAGATAAAACTTGAGTTAAGATAGAAGTTTTCTTAAAATCACTAATATTTTACGAAGAAGACGATTATCTAGAAGTGAAGACACCAAGAAGTGGAGATTACAATAAAACTTACACCGTTACCCGTACCCTTAAGATAGTCTGTCTATTGCGCTGTGTTCATGTATAATATACACTTGAGAGATATCAAGAACACAGAAAGAGCTTTAAATACTAGTAACTTCTCAGATAGGAAATTTCCATGAATTGTAAAAAGAAACAAGACAGGGAATCGTCTGGGTATCAAAGTAATATTAAAATGAAGAGCGGAGCAGCTCTACAATAGTACACATGCAGATAATGTCCTGAAATATGTTTGAAAGCTTCTGCAGATATGAATTTAAAACTCTAAGTGGTTCGCGGTAACTTTGCGTGTTCGTGTCACAGCAGCGTCGATCCCATCTCATGCGATCTTAACTAACATAATCAAGAAATTCTTTTACAAAATTAACTCTTGATATTAAGATTGCAATTAACAAGAGCTGTATGTTGAAAAAATTAAGAGTCGTTAGCGCCGGTGAGATGTCGGTGAGCGGTGACAGGGGCTGACAGGCAGCCGAGCAGGGCTTTATCGCTGAGATATTATCGATGGCGATCGCTGGCGATCCCGTTGAGTCCGCCGGCGGTGGCAGCCCTGTCCCAGGTTATCGCTGATCGGGATTAGAAGTGTCTCTAGCGAGGATTGTCTGAGATGCGGCTGCGTATGTTTTGAGGGGGGGGGAGGGGGGGGGGGGNGGGGGGGGGGGAGGGGGGTGAATTTATATAAATTAGGTTGGACTAGTTTAACACTTGTGAGTAACACTTGTATATCTCTATACTCACGTTTATAGGTGGAGAACAGTTGTAGTTTACTATAGTATTGTTTACTATAGGACGATTGGGAAATTGCCAATTCCAACTTAAGATCTATACGGTACCACCATACTTTCCGCTCTCCCATTTCCTTCAACTCAAAGCTGTTGAACAATTTTTCTATAAAATTCCAAATGAAGGTTAGTTACCGCAGCTCGTGGTTTACAGCGCCATATTGTTTAATGCGCCTATCCACCATCCGGTAATGGGCGCGATCCGACTGATTTATACGAGCAGTGACGAATGCCTTTACACACAGTTTAGCATTTGTTATAATGTTGGAGAACGGGAGATTTTATGGCGTTCCGTCACGGTCCGGCATCGGCCGGCGAGGTACGTACCCTTTGAGTTCTGATGGTTACGGACAATTTGAAGTGTTTGAGATTCCAGTCGTGTGGTTCATTACAACATTGACTCGATTTTTCCTTTCCTATACTGTAGTCAAATGTTTGCAAAAGTTGAATTTAAACAGACAAAAGTTGGTGTCAAACTGAATCNAGGTACATTACAACATTGACTCGATTTTTCCATCCCATACTGTAGTCAAATGTTTGCAAAAGTTGAATTTAAACAGACAAAAGTTGGTGTCAAACTGAATCTTTGTCCTACGACCGACCGACCGACCGACCGACCGACCGACCGACCTGCTATCAATATAGGAAGGTACACAGTTTGTCGTTACTGACCTACAGTTTTTGGAAATCGCATTAGTTTTATGCATCATGTTTGAATAAATTACAACAATTCAAATGGATCAATTGAATAAACGTCGTTCTGTTACGACTTGTACAATTCCTACACGAGGTACAACTTTGATGGTTGTTGAAGTATAAAAAGACAGTGTTCCACTACATACGGGATTGTTGAAATCCATTAAGTTTAGGTGCAGTTCATTAAAAAACTGAATTGAACTTGCTTCTTAGAATCAATTACGTAAGACACGATACTTTATCGTCAAACAAAGACCGTTTGAAGAACAATCAACAGTACCGCGAAAAGCACATCATCGTTGAACATCTCCGGTGTGCCCTTTCAAGTGCCATCCAAAATCCGGCCAAGTGGAGTGAAATCAGTCGGTGAGAGCATGCGCTCGCGCCTGTGCCCGCTGTGCCCGCGCCGCGCCCGAGTGTGCCCGAGTGTGCCCGGCCGGGGTCGGCGGCCTGCCCGGCCCAAACCTCGCGCGTGTTTACACACAGATATGAGCCGTTAATTACGATTTCGCTTGTCACGCCTTCTGCCTTGCTTAATGTTCGGATTAACTTTATTATTAAAATAAAAATCACCGAGCCTCTAGGCGCGGGGACTACAACTTTCTTTTGGATTCCTTAATAGATAGTTTATGAGCACTGTAACTGGAGAGAGCTACGGCTGATCCAAGATAATTAGACATTCAATCAATTTCAATCGAAGTAGGTGTTACCCATTAGACTAGTCGTAAAATAACGCTAACTCGCCGCAACCAGACTACTCATTGTAAAAAATATAAAATAAATAAAACCCAAGCAATATTTATAGTAGACAAACATACGAACGAGTTCATCGGCTATAAATTATGATGAAGGAAGCAGGTGCTTTACAAACAAGTTGTTAAAACTGCTTCAACGTTTTAGACACCTATTTGTGTGGAACATAATTGTTTTGTGGATATTTTAATCATTACAAATTAAAAATATTACGAACAGAATTATTATTTCTTCTCAGCGTAGTGTGGAGGAGCTAGCTCACACGGACCTCTGTGGTCATTTGTGGAGGGGCTACCGTATTCCACCACACAGACCGATAATTGCCAAAATCACGACGTTAGAATGGATACGATGTACATATGTAGATGATAAAGTGATTAGTATTACTGTGTAGGTGATGATGTTCTCAGAAATAGATTTGAATCTTAAGTTCCAAAGCAAATGGTGTGCGATGCTTATATGACAAGCATTGAGCTCAGCGTGTATGTATGTGTCGCCCACACGACTTCTTGCCAATAGAACTCCGATAGATACGATCACATGCTGTTTCAAAATACGGAATAACTGTTAAGGTATTACATTGAACTCAAAAGTTGTACCACATAAGTAAATGTTCCTACATCTTCTTAACTTTTTGAAAACTTCAAGCTCGGTGTAATAGGTCTTTGATAACGTGTAGCTGAGTCCATTCAAGTGATAAAATATTACTTTGATTTTCTTGCGTTGNTAAGCTCGGTGTGTCTTTGATAACGTGTAGCTGAGTCCATTCAAGTGATAAAATATTACTTTGATTTTCTTGCGTTGGATATTCAAAGTCATAGTCTAGCAAGAGAACGTCTGAGATCAAAAATGTAGATAAATCAATAAAATATTTAAACTCAAGCGAACCGTCCCAAATCTTTGTATTTTTGTTCGCGATTAACTGCACAGCAGCGCATGTGAGTTAGCACAAATCTTAGCAAAGCGTTCATCTTCGAACAGTAGCCCTTCTCGTGTGCACAAGTAATTTATATACCGCTTCGATATCGCGTCGATGCCATACCTCTGCACCGCTGTACCGCTCTGTACCGCTGCGAGCCGCAGGCCAAATTAATTAGCAGTATCACGCACGCAGCACGCATCATGCGCCATACAGCGCCGCGCTGACAATATGCTGATCAGCACGATTGATGACCAGCCAGCAATGGATCCCGCGCTACTCGTTTTAACCGACGACCAGTGCCTGTAATGTAATGAATCCCGTAGTCATGATATACGCGAGTCTTATTGATTGCATGCACAGCTTTAGGAACCTAGCTTTTTTTGTAAGTTTGTGGTCTGATAGTTTGGGTCGTAACTTGAAAAGTATCACGATTGCAATTAGCATTTAGCAGGCAGAGGTAGCCATAAAGTTTCAGCTATAAGTCTTAATTAGGAACATCTTTTTAGTAGCAATTATACCTGTTACTATCTCGAAAAAAAATCTTAACGAAAATCTAGCGTTTATAGCACCTGTGGCTGCGTACGCATCAGAACGCTATCTCATCGCATTAGCGTGCCAATTAGACAATAATCGCGTCAATCGTCGAGTTGGAGAGAAAATGCCATTCAGTACGCCATACAGTAAATCTAAGCTTGTTACTCGGTCAGAATTAATTGACCGTCGCTTCCCAGCACCGGCAATAAACTCTCCAAACCGTATCGAGTCTCCAAAACGCACTGCCTATCTGAAAACACACGCAACACTGTGCCCCACTGTGTCGGACACTGCGACTGCAAACTTAACCCACACAGTGTAACTAAATAGTATACCTGGAAAACAACCAAACAACTTTTGACTTTGAGAAATTAATTGGCGTAACGGCTATGTTTTTAATTACCCGAGTTTCAAGCAAATGTTCAGTTGAACCGGTGCGCGGTAAATGTTAGAAGTCTGTCAGGTCTACGTGTGCATGCCATGTATCTTCTGATTAAAAAAAACAATCGTGGTTCCATCGTAAATTGGAAGACAGAGGTTTCATGTACAGAATCTGTGTCTGTTTTCTGATAGCCATAACCTGTGGGTCTTCAAGTCCAGACTGAAAAGATTACTTCTAGGCAAGCGTGTTCTTGGTGATGAAATGATATAAAATAAAATTTCTGTATAATACTTTTCTTAATGACATCGGAAGCATTCTACAAACCCCGATGATTGAGTACAGTGTTTAAAATGAGTTTCCAGAAGAATTGTCAATACACTGATCTATCTTCTAATATCAGACCACTCAGTCATTAAACTGTAACAAGTCAAATAACTTAGTTGTATAGATCTATTCGTCGAATCCCCATCATTCAATTTCCGAGTGTTAGTCGGCTCAGTACATAATTACGCTGCATTAGCCAGTCAATGCGGCTTATCGAGCACTACTCCGGAGCACATTCAATGGGGCGGGTTGGCGCGACCGACAGGAATGCTGCTACACTCACTTATCTTCGCACCTAGAGGACTATGAATTAGTGAAATGATGGTGATGCAGATTATTTAACCAACGAAAGGATTATTTAAAGGAGGTCTGAACTTAGAGCTCATTTTATTGGTTACTAGCCTCGACCCGCGGCTTCGGCCGCGTGAATGTTGGAAATGATCCTAAGGGAACATACTCCCGGGATAAAAAGAAGCTTATGAGCTATTCCAGAATGTAATGCCTGACTAAACCCAGATCCGTTCAGCCTTGATTGAGTAACAAACATCGATACATCCATACTTTCGCATTTATGATACACTAGCTGCGCCCCGCGGTGGTACCCGTTTAAAAGTAGCCTATGTGTTAATCCAGGGTATCAGCTTCCTGCATACCAAATTTTATCAAAATTGCAGCCGTTTGCGCGTGAAGAAGTAACAAACATACACACACTCACAAACTTTCGCCTTTATAATATTGGTGTGATAGTAGTAAGATATAAGATGACTGGGATGTTTGTTGTTGTTTAATATGTTGATATCGATGTATTTATAATAAGGATATAAAAAAACTAGATAAACATTATGAAATATGTTCTGAATGTCACGATATGCATTTCAAATGGAAAATTCCATCCAGTATAAAACCTTCATAGTTAATCTCTAAGCCAAGTTATCCACATGTAAGCTAGCTACTATCTCCGTGACTAAACCAGGGGAAATCAAATGGTCGTCGCAGATAATCTGGATCTCGCAAACCTGTAGCTCCCACTTACCAGTGCCATTATTACATCAACGAGTCGAGGTCGCTTAGCAGTTGCAATACTTACCAACGATGCTGTTTCAACAAACAGAAGAAAATACAATCATAGAACCAAACTTGCTCAGAAATTTAAGAAACAAAGTGGTTTATTTTGATTTTATATTTAGTAACAAAATGTCAAGGATACTTTTATCAATTTACAAGTATAAAACAAACACATAAGGTGGTAAAAGATTTAAAATATCTCGGCCAGTTCCAATATAGCATTAGATATAAAGAATCGAACGCACACACACTTACGCACACTTCTATTGGATGGACAACAGTGTCACAGCATAAGCAAATCCAGAAGATCAAATATTACTAGGACTAGCGTAAAAAACCTCAATGTACTGTAGGCTATAAAGCATATATCGAACTTATTTCACTAATCCATCTCCTATATCAATTAAAATTCGTTGTGTGTGCCACTTGCTCCTGCGAGCTAGTTCCTTCTTTTTGGAAAAACACCTTAGCAACAATTGGTTTGTGAAAGAGTCAATAAACAACAGATGTTACAGATAGAAAATAAGGTACAGCACCTAGAACCGCTGAAATTTCATTTCACCTACTCTCACTCACTCTCAGCAGAACTCTTTCTCAGACGAAGATCTAACATTTGTGAGCCCCATATCGAGGACGATCCTAAGTGGACTTTTTGTTGTATCTACGCCATTCGCATGTTGTTCCGCGGCTGGCATGCGTTCAAGGAGATCGTCTGCCACACCCACGAGGAAGGCAGTAGGAGCTCACGTGTCTAATGATGGCGACAAATTACGAACCTGTTCGCAAGAGCACAGCGCCATATATCAGGCGCTAAGTGAGCAGGGCGCCATTTTGTGTGGCCACCAGATCGCCTATTACAACAGCATGCTTAGAGAGTGACCAAGAGATGCCTATAGGTCCTGAGCTCGTCATATGCTACAGTTAGTACAATCTTGGCTGGGTACTTATTTTGTTGGTTGTTACACTGGGCTTGAGGGTTCGTTTTTCCGGCTACTACTAAGAGTGCTTCAGGAAATCTATTGATGGTCCAGAAACAATGAATCGCCTACAGCAGTCCAGTATCGGACATACTATGGTGCAGCTAGGGAGAGCCCAAGCTTCACCATACCACCCAGTCCTTCACCTTCCTACCTGCTAATTTGTGTTTTTTTCTTAAAAAATGTCGTTCTTGAGACAGTCTTAACTAAACTTATATCATATTTTATGGTTTCTATGATGATGTTGACGCGAAAATAAATAACGTACTTTGCGTTGCGCAAGAGTCGCGCATGGCCACATTGGCAACGTAAACCTTTAAATACGACTGATTTATGAGAAGCTTTTAAACTGTCAGTTTAAATGTGTCCACAAAAATAATTCCTAAGTTAGTTCCTTAAAGAAAGATTGATTTAATTAGGTGATTAAAATTAATGGCATTGTTTTTGTCATTGAAGATAATTCTTGAAGCAAATAGGTACTAAATTCTCATGTAATGAAAATTTACATTAAAATTCAGTCATAAATCTCAATTTGATTCGAACTGTAAATAAGAACGATCGTAAAACTATTAAATGTATTACTTAGCGTTTAGAATTGATTCATTGTTTTAATATGATAATACACGTTGGACAATGATTTCATCATTTGAATATAAAGATCGTCAATCATCATTCGCAATCAATCCACTAAAACATAAGTGTTCAACATATCGCTCCTATCGCTCCCTACCACTACTCGGCACGCACCGGCTCCGATCGCTCTACAACAAAAAATAACGACGCGTAGCAACAAAAACACGAATTAAAATCCTTTTAGAATAAATCTTCCGTTATTCATAACAAATAAGATAATAAAACACCTTGTTTTTTTTGACAACATAAAATGATTCACTGTTTTAAAATGGTAATAAGTGGGCTATTTGAATATTGAGAGTGTCACTGGGCAGCGGCACACGCCGGCTGCGCACGCGCCGTCTTTCCGGGTGTGTGTCTGTCTGAATGTATATTTTTTTCTCGGTGCACATAAGTCGAATTAAGTATTGTAATGTATGCAAATTTTTGCTAAAGATCCGCTCGAGGTTTTTGCTCTCCACTTAATACTAGGGCAACATAACTTTACGAATTGCACTCGTATTAACATAATTGAGAAAAAGTAAAATAATATTCATGACATGTTAATTTGTCGGTTTATAAGTGTTAAAGGCGTATAATTGAATGTTGTCGGCCGCCGCCCACGCCAGCCTCAGACTCATTGCTTTGTGAGCTTGTGCTTCACGATTTTACGAGTTGTGTGAATGTTTACATTTAGTGTTATACTAGTTAGCGCTCCTGGTTCGCGACTGTGCTCGTCGCTGTCAGCGCTGTGACGACAGATTGCCGCGTGCGCATGTTTGCCGCCAGTGTCAAGTTCTGTAACATTGTCGACAGTGTTGTCACTGTCGCACCTTGACGCCGCTCATTTCGTAACACACATCTCGCATTTTTTGTGATCTGTTGTAGACATTCATAACTCATAAAGAGTCCAAAGTAGAATACTGTTTCCTTTATAAGGCAAATTATGAAACAAATGGTAGTAGGTTCACGGTACACCTCACGCCCGCGGTATCTTTGTGAAATCTCAGCGTGAAGGTCGCCGATGACTACGAAATGATTAGTCCACATACCGACAGGTAGGTGGCAGCGAGACACGCCGGACCGGCCGTTAGCCATTCTATATATGTAGATAAAATGTAGAAACATATGGTGCCATTCCACTTAATGGTGATTTTGAACAGTAAGTCCAGAATTATACTATTTATAATATTAATAATGTGTTTAAAACTGGCTCATGGGGATACTTGACCGAAAACGACTACTTTAATTTATTGATATTACTTTTACGGCATGCATGGGTTGTGGAGGTCTGGTAGGCAGCCGCTCAACGTAAAATACTGGTATTCAGCTGAATCCGGTTTGACTGGAAGCCGACCCCAATATAATTGGGAAAATGCTAGGCAGGCAGACTTTTACGGCATGCGTGAATATTTTTTGTATGGAACGGTAAGTTTATAGACACGACTATGCATCGGATTATAACAACTGGGTACGGCGGGTCCGGGTGTCTTGTCGCGAGTGCTGGGGTTTGATTTGATTATTCAAAGCGCGGTTAGCGAGGTGTCCGCACGAACCTGTGATCGATACAAATATTTATTATCTAGACTTAATCGAACTGCCACCACTACTATTGTACCAACCACTTACTAGTAACACAACAATATAACTCGAAGCAAAACTACAATTTCTTCTCACATTCGACTGTTTTACTTTTCCTCCTTCCACTGCATATTTTTCTGTCTTTTAAAAGCTCTCATACAAAACNCTACAATTTCTTCCCACATTCGACTGTTTTACTTTTCCTCCTTCCACTGCATATTTTTCTGTCTTTTAAAAGCTCTCATACAAAACGAGTGGTAAGCTTTATCTTTCTTTGGCTTCCTAGCTTCACAAAGCACTCATCTTTCCTGTTCTATTCGACAGCAAGTCACCTCGCCCCCGGAGCCGAGCTCCGCGACTATGGTATGGGCGGGTAGGCTTCGGGGCTATGCTAATACGCTCGCAGCGCGCTCCCGCGTTACGTGCGTACTGCAACCACTTCTAGTCGAGCTGGACCACTTGCTTCCCATTTTATTTATATCTGCTGTAGAGCAAAGCTCTAATTGACTATGGGGACAGTTTTGATGATAATTGTTATTCAGGTACATGACAAGTTGTTTGGAGACTCCCGTCTGTAACTGGGCGCTGTGTTGTGTAACATTTGAGATGTTGCACGAATGCAGAAATTTTTGGGTGTAAAATTATTTTATCGATGCAATTTACATTAGAAATAGTAACGTCGACTCTGTTAGTACCTAATTAAGTAACACAGAAGATTTTTTTAATTAGCATTGGTCAAGGTTATCATAGGTGATTAGCGCTTTACGTAACCTGTGTCGTAGCTCGTAGGCTCTCGTAGCGTTTCCCTCGTAGACCCTATGCGTAGTGCGTAGCCTATCCCAACGTCCCGAATACGTCAATGACGAATATTGTACCCTTATCATATAATTATAACTGGTTTTAATAATGTTGTTGCAAATCAATTGTATGAGCGGACCTACCTTAATAATATTGGTTTGAAACCATTTAATTTGACTTGGCTCGAATACTGTCCTGTCCCAATCAGACAGACATTGATTTTAATTGCATTATGAGTGATGTTTTAGCAATTATATTAAAACGGTTAATAACTCACCGTTGGCATTGTGGTAAGTTGAACGAGAACTGCGAAGCTGGCCGAGTGCGAGGAGTCGCTCGAGTGCCGGGGCCTTGCTGCTCGGATGCAGGTACAAGACGCGACCGCAGAAAAAAGCTTTAATAAAGTCCAGTAAAGTATCAGTTATCTAAGACGCAATTACAGCGCTTAATAACAGCGGTGTGCGCAGCGAGCGGGGCCCAGGGGCGGGGGCTGGGGCCCAGGGGCCGCAGGCCGCGGGTCGTCCGCTGACATCCGTTTTATTTAGCTGCGCGGGCGCCGCCGCGGGGGTCCCTAAACGTCCGACCGGCTTATATAATAATTGTTCGCCGTTTTCATTTAACAACGTTTTTTTTCGTCTCGTCCGCCATTAACACGCGGCTTGTCTCGCTCGACGGCGGCGCGGGCGCACCTCCGCGCTCCAGGCGGAATTATTTATTGCCGATTTGAAGGAAAATTGGTATTTTGTTGTAAAATATAATACGCCGTCGCGATGCGGCGTTTAATTCGCATCGCTGCGAATATCGGTTCGATTCGTTCGATACCATTTATAGACGTATATGCGCCTTGTTTACGAGTGTGCGCACTACTTATGCGCAAAATTAATCGCGGAGGACTCTCTCGATAGGACGCTTGAGAATTAAAAGTAATTATAAGAGGTCTTATCGCCGGCGAGTTATAATATACGCATATTTAATGGTGGCTCGTTAGCGGTGCAGCGCCGAGCTGCGACGGGACCAGATAATAGAAATGTTGAAAATAAAAACTAGTATTTATGTGTGCGGCGCTCTCGCAGCCGTGAGTTCACGCCAACTTATTATTTTGAAGACCAGCCAACGTAAACGGGCGTTGGCTTGCGGCCACCGCCATATATGGCCGTAAAAAATACCGATAGGTTTAATAAAAAACAAGTAATTACACATCTTCATTTGACCGTGATGCGCTGAGTGTTTTTGCGTCGGTTCCGGACCGGCGGCCGCGCTACAGCGGGCTGGGAAATGCGAAAATATTGAGCGTCTGATATAATTATACACACCCTCGCCTCGCCGTATATGGACGCTGAGCGCTGGGACCCGCCGGTCAAAGACCTGCTCCTTCACACCTTGCCTTAGGTGCTAATTCTAACGAAACCTTATACATTGTGTTAATTACATTCCTGCAGAAACCTGCTGTATCGATCAATATAATCGCTTTATCTCGAATAATGTCGATGGGCCTAACTGTTCACAAGTTAGAATGTTGTTTCCTTCTTCAACACAAATCCGCTGAAAAAACTAGAAAGCCTCTCATAGGTATTTTTTTTTAAATATTAATTTATTTATAAAAATACACATATCTTCTGCCAAACTGCTGTAGGTACAGTTTGTCGGCAGCCTTATACTATGGGTACACAGACGCATAGTCGAAACAAAATCAAAAACAAAAAGGGGTACACACACTAAATATCTATTGATGGGCTCGGGTCGCCTGCACAGGCGCACTCTTAATCTCACTACTTAGCAATAATTCTGGCTGCACTATGAGCACCCCCTGTGTATCTGCTATCAGCTGCGCACCACACGCTGTACGCGGCGCGAGATTCTGCGCGCACTCGATAAATGAATATCGATCGATTCAGCGTAATTGCGAGCGCAAAAACGATGTCGACTGCGCATATCGCACGAACAAGGTATAGGCCAATAGCGATTCTTTGGGAATGGAAGGAAATATAATTCTACAGACCCAGGTACTGATAGAATTTTGCTTTTGGGAGTATGTGTAATTAAAGTAGGTAACTTGTTTTGTTCCGAAATATTTTATGATAGAAAAGGTTAACGCCCAGCTTCTGGACAAAGATTATGGCAAGAGACCGGACGGCATGTCGTTATTTCCATGGAAGATGGGTAGGCCATTAGTGTGGGACGCTACTTGTGTCGATACTCTTGCGCCATCCCATCTTCCTAGCTCTTCGTGCTGTGCTGGCGCTGCCGCTGCGGCTGCAGAGAACCTCAAGCGGCGGAAATATAATAAACTTGTTGGTAGTTATATTTTCGAGCCGTTTGGGGTTGAAACTCTCGGGTCTTGGGGTCCGAGTGCACATAACTTATTTAAAGATCTCTCAAGGCGCTTAGTTGACACTTCACGTGACCCAAGGGCTGGCTTTTACCTTGGTCAAAGAATAAGCATTGCCATACAACGTGGCAATGCCGCCAGTCTTTTGGGTACACTTCCAGTCGACAGCGATGCGGATGAATTTTTTGACGCCATATTTTAGGGTTTATTTAGTTAGGAGATTTTATTTTTATTTCTAGTGTATATAGTTAGTNGTTGACACTTCGCGTGACCCAAGGGCTGGCTTTTACCTTGGTCAAAGAATAAGCATTGCCATACAACGTGGCAATGCCGTCAGTCTTTTGGGTACACTTCCAGTCGACAGCGATGCGGATGAATTTTTTGACGCCATTTTTAATTTATTTAGGAGTTTTTATTTCTAGTGTATATAGATAGTTAAGTATTTATAAAAACAGGTGTAAATATCCATGGCAAGATTGAATTTAAAGAAATTATTCAACAGCCAATCAAATCACTTAACTTTCTTTAAATGTTGATGAGTCAATAATGTTGGTTGTTGAAACCGGGTGTTAGCTTTTTTAAATTATTTGGCGCAGAAACAGTTACACAAGACATGTTTAAACATTTTTTGTGGCTAAATCTTAATACGACACGATAGCAATGTCACGGTGGTGTAAGCACAGGTTGAAAGCACTCTCTAAATTGTTTCTAAACTTGTGTGGGAGGAAAGGTAACTGTAAGAAATGGTACTTGACTTGAAGTTTTTTTAACGCTGTGTTATAATTTGTACACGTGGTCTAACGGATTTTGCGAAATTAGAAGATTTTCTTGGATAATTTAGATATCTAACTTTTGGCATATGTTTCTTTTCACCTTTAGCTCAACGTGAAGGAAATGACATAGAGTGATTAATAAAATTTGTAATTGACACTAGGCTAGGTCTACGAATGAGTAAACAATGATTCATTTACCCAATTAAAGTTATTGCTCTAACATACCATTATATTTTTATATCCACATCCGGTGCAATCACCATACATATCCTGATGACCACTCGTCAACATCCTTGTTCCCAGTACCTAGTACACCTAGTTTCATTTTCAATTCAATAAATCGGATAGTGCAACGATTTCAATAGCCATCTTTCCTTGTTTTAATGTTTCGTCACAACTATTTGACAAAATCGCCTGAATCAAATGTATCGTTCGATGCATTGATTCGCTTTTTTTTCTCAACCTACCTTGTCCCACTGCTGGGCAAATGTGAGGCAAAAGTCTTTTCACGCCAGCTCTTGCTAGGCCTCCTTTGGCGATGATACCCGTCTTGTGCCTCCCACTGTATGTAACGACTGACGTTACACGAAGTTTGCCGAGTGACATTAAGAACATAGTAGTACTATACCTACACGTCGCGTCGTTAAAAGATTTTCTTCCACGCTCCTCACGGCGGTCGCTACCTTCTTCTCCTCGCGCCCGATAATTATGCATTTCGACGCACGCATTACCCGATTTCGTTACATGTATCCGCCGCGCTGCCAACAAAAAGCGCAAGCTATGACGTATTCATATAAATTATCTAACACGCGACCGAACTATGAATATTTTAATGAAAAGGCGTAATTTCGCCGTTTGTTTCATTTACATTATTTCGTCTGTTCATAATTTGCGTGTGGATATAGATTTGGATGAAGTAAACCTAGTTTTTACTAATTACCTATGAGTAAACTGTTACACAGATTTTGGACATCTCTTGCCAGCATGGTATCTACTCGTGAAAGCCTAGGAGCTAGGCTACCTCTTAGGTAAAGCCTTGAGTGCCTGTCATTTAACTGTAGGTATATAGGTATCGTACTTTTCAGTAGATTGATACTGTTCGTGAAAAGTACAATATTAAAATGTAGGTAATGTTACTAGATGTAGACAGTATTGTGTAGGTATGAAACAAAAAAGCTCGCTAGGCAAATCGCGTGTTTTACACATATTTTATTTAATGAACAAAATGTAGCAATTAGGTATGTAAAAATTTAAAGATATCAACGGTTTACACGAGTGTGTCGAAGATCGCTAATTAAATAGCTAAGATCAATGAAATTAGCATAATAGCGGCTGACTGCTTGTGAAGTGGAGCTAGAGTAGAACCTGAATGATTTCATTTTAGAAATTATGACTACTTTCAAGATAAGAATCCGCGGGTAGACATTTTTATCAGGCAACTTTCTCCTGTAGTAGGTATTTTCATAGATTTAGAATGCGGAATCGTTTTTTAAATTATTCAATTTTGTCGTCCGTTTTCGAAAATGTAATAAAGTATCTTGTTAGAAGTAGGAGAGAGTTTTAAGATGTAGTACTAAAATTCGCCTATATGACCACATTTAGGCGGATCTCGAAAATCTAGAATGTTAATCTATTTGCACAAACTTATAAAAGCATTTTCTTAAAGCGTTTTCCGTAAACGACGAGGTGGTTAATGAACGATAGAAAAACATAAAACGTCCGATGATGACATTCTAAACACAATTTTATCATGTTTCTACTAAACCTTAACTTTTTACTCTACGACAATGACATGGAAATGCGTTCAAAGAAGTGCATTAAATTCAACAAAACGTTACTTTGGTCCGCCACGCTCGGCCCACGGCTTCATAAATTTCCCTTACTCAATGGCCGGACAGTATGGGCACTATGTGTACAGCACACTATGGGTAGACGGGTCAGTTTCACAATTTTTCTAACCGTAGCTCGGACGTAGGTAGCGAGTAGCGATTGGTCTGTGGCTATAAACCCGGCGTATCGCAAGTGATCCTACGCACTAGATACTCGCCGGCACCTATTGGTGGTGCGGTGCAGACGGGCGACTAACACGCAGTGTGCGCGACGATAAACATGGCGCCGTATCGCAGATCCGCGGTACTACATACAGATTGCACGATAAATGCAAGTTGTGTGGACTGGGCACACTGGCGGAGCAAACGCAGCGGTTTAACGCCTATACAACACGCTGTCTTCGAATCTTCGAACCATCACATAAGGTAACAATATCAGCAGATCATCTAATTACTTCTAATTCTACTTGACACTGGTGATGTTGGAACAAACTGGTTCCCCATTGTGCTGACTGAGTGACTCTTAAAACCGATGGACAACGAGACAATAGAGCAATTGAGACAATGTGAGTAGATCTAGAACCCGTGCTAATCTTGCATTGACGTATAAGCAACATGACCATGACACGGTAGAATAGAAGTTATTTTCCAATATTATCTAGATATTAAGAGACAATTGGATGTGCTAAGGCGCGTGTTCAGCTGCAATAGGCTTCTTTCGATTAAAATGATTAAGTTATTCTGCAATTTCAGTCAAACTATCCTGCATTCTTAACATTGACGAAGACTGCTTACGAACTTCTTAAGTTCTCCAAACCTATATTTACACAGTCTCCCTGTTTGTCACAGCCGCCAGCCGCCAGCCGCCAGTCTGCTCGCACAGAACAACATTTGTGGTGGCGAAAACCGCCGCCACGTCGTCTCGTAAACATGTCAAATGTATGAAGAGAAAACGGGCGCGTGCGCACCCCGGACATAACTACCGCGCTGTATCGCGACACCAATGAAAACCACTTCTTTATGTACCCGTTACGCAGATAAACCTAAAATGTTGATGGCTGTACGCCGCCGCGACTATTGCCTACGAGATAAAAAATATATTTAACAAAAAAACTNTTAATTATTTGGCGCAGAAACAGTTACACAAGACATGTTTAAACATTTTTTGTGGCTAAATCTTAATACGACACGATACCAATGTCACGGTGGTGTAAGCACAGGTTGAAAGCACTCTCTAAATTGTTTCTAAACTTGTGTGGGAGGAAAGGTAACTGTAAGAAATGGTACTTGACTTGAAGTTTTTTTAACGCTGTGTTATAATTTGTACACGTGGTCTAACGGATTTTGCGAAATTAGAAGATTTTCTTGGATAATTTAGATATCTAACTTTTGGCATATGTTTCTTTTCACCTTTAGCTCAACGTGAAGGAAATGACATAGAGTGATTAATAAAATTTGTAATTGACACTAGGCTAGGTCTACGAATGAGTAAACAATGATTCATTTACCCAATTAAAGTTTTTACATACCATTATATTTTTATATCCACATCCGGTGCAATCACCATACATATCCTGATGACCACTCGTCAACATCCTTGTTCCCAGTACCTAGTACACCTAGTTTCATTTTCAATTCAATAAATCGGATAGTGCAACGATTTCAATAGCCATCTTTCCTTGTTTTAATGTTTCGTCACAACTATTTGACAAAATCGCCTGAATCAAATGTATCGTTCGATGCATTGATTCGCTTTTTTTTCTCAACCTACCTTGTCCCACTGCTGGGCAAATGTGAGGCAAAAGTCTTTTCACGCCAGCTCCCTTAGGCCTCCTTTGGCGATGATACCCGTCTTGTGCCTCCCACTGTATGTAACGACTGACGCAACACGAAGTTTGCCGAGGGACATTAAGAACATAGTAGTACTGTACACGTCGTCAAAAGATTTTCTTCC
>NDFZ01004040.1:0-13900 GCA_002192655.3 Mamestra configurata
TCCCACAAGTAGCGATCTAAATTGTTCGAAATGAGTTGATTTCGTGCACGGGGCCTTAAACAATCGTCCATAAACCGACTTTACAGACAACCAATTTTATTTTTTCTCGATAATGATAGCCGTGTCGTTTGACTTGTTATTACTTATTTGGCTCCATTTATACAAAACAGTCATCTGTTTGGACAGGAGATAAACCGTGACCCGCTCAGTCCCCGCTACGAGATCCGCGCTTACGCGGGCCCCATGGAGGCCCGCGCCGCCGAGCTGTTCCGTCGGCGCTGGAAGACGCCCCCGCGCGGGCCCAGCGCGCCGGGCCCCTGCACGCCGGTAGCTCCGCGCGTGCCACTGTCGCACTACACCGTGGATGCGCCCGCGCCGCCCGCCAGTCCGAAGCCACAGGCTTTTAGACTGAAGGAGATTACGAAGGGACTTGAAACTGTTGGCAGGTTAGTATGGAATACTTCAGACAGATAAACTCCACATAAAATACTAGATATTCTACTGCATCCAGTTAGACTGGAGACCGATTCCAACATAGTTACAATCTATGCTGATTTTTGATGGTTTCTGTGGGAGCGTTGTACGTGTGTATAAGACCGAAACAACACTTCCACTTAACTCACTGTTTATTGCAGTAATATAAATTATGTACAGTTCTTTTGTACTCGGACGGAATAGGCGAAACCGAGATGAAAATTACAGAGCAAAGAATGAAAGAAAAACTGACAATAACAGTCGCCTAGGCAGTTTTCTCTAGTGATGTGCGCAGCATATAGTGACGCGCTGCTACAATTTCTAAATTGAGAATTTGGAGTTAAGAATATGTCTTACAGTTACTATAAAGCTAAAAAACGATGGTCAACAAAATTTATGAAACAGTATATTTTTTTGAGAATAAGCCAAAGTTTTTTCTAATAATAAGCACAGTAGTCATTTTTCGAATATTCATTTATTTCAACTATATTTTTTTATTGTACTGAAAGCTTTAACAAAACCTTTATCGTTACAGAAACTTAGCGGAACAAATGAAAGTGGGCTGGAAGGAATACTGGCCATTCTTAGACACGTTCACCGACCTCCGTTCGCCCGAAGGACTAAATCTACTAGAAAACTATTTAAAAAACAAATACGAAAGTGCCTGTTCGTTCGCGTACAGCGACAGTTGCGCACAATCCCACGTCCCCGATGACCTTTCTTTGTCTAGAATAAGTCTTTCGATGTCCCAGCAGAGTCCTACTAAAGACACGACGTTAAGCCCCATCTCAGAACTCTGTTTCGCCTTGAAATCATGCAAAATATCCAATGAAAGGCCTCCCCATTGGCGAAAAACTGACCCTTTAAGGCAGAGGCTTTGCCGACAGCCTGGGGCGAAAGCAGTGAACGGCGATGCGCCTGTAGTGAACCACACCGTCAGCCAATTACTCTGTATAGAGCGCACCTGCCAAGTCTTCGCGAAACGGATAGCTGACGCGCTAACTTTCAGCTTGACCGCCGAACCAGAAGCGGCCGGCGACTCGTTAAAATCCGAATCGAAGCACCTACAACACACGATATTCACATACATGGACGACGAACGATTTCAGAGCATAAACTTCGCTTTAATACACTCTAGACTAGCGCAACTCGTTGTCTATAAACTAAAACAGCAGACGAGCGATCTGGATGACGTCAATCATTTGTTGGAATTCTTAGTCAAACTCCGATGTCCGAACGATGATATTTTCAGCTCGGATGATGAGAGAAAACAGACTTACACATGCGGGAATAGAATAGTTAGACCGAAAATGACACATGTAATCGACGGCCATGTTAGGTGTTTAGCTAGTTTCATTTGCGAAGAGTTGACCGAAGCTGAACTACTGAAAGCCCCGGCTATGTCCGAGGTGGAGTGTACGGAGCTGTGGCAGAAAGCTTCCAAGTGCAGGTGCGATTGGAAGATAGAAGTTTTCGAACGCAACAGTAAAAAGAACGCTTCGTTTAGGAAAAATAGATCTATTTTGTCGACTAGTCCGAAGAGTGAGAGCTTTATTAGAAAACTGACGTTTGATCATGATATTGGTGAGTGATGCTTTTGAATATTTTGTTTTTAAACGTGTATACAACACATCTTGGAAGCCCATAAGCAGCTTGTCGGACAATTGAGCTCCTAAATATATACATATAATAAAAATGTAACGGATTGTTCTGTACATGGAAGATATATGAGAAAAACATTATTGGGACCTTTATCAACGCAAATAGCACCCAAATCAATGATTATTAGAATGTTTGTCTGTTTGTCTGTGCGTTTGTGCACGCTAATCTCAGAGCGGCTTATCCGATTTAGATGTGGTTTTCATTAGTACATTGTGATAAGCTTCACTTAACATTAAGTGTTTGTTTCATGTCAATCGGTTCATAAATAAAAAAGTTATGCCAATTCAAAGAATCACGTCGAACATATGTTGACTATCTATATCTATCTATTATTTCTCTGTTTTTTATTTTAAGATTATGAAGTTTAGTAAAGTTTCAGTCAAAGCTACTGTTTGACTGAAACTTTACTAAACTTCATAATCTTAAAGTAAAAAGGTCTGCCCCAAGTAACTATTCCACGCGGACGAAGTCGCGGGCAAAAGCTAGCAGTGAATAAAAAATTAAAGAAATGTGCGGTTTTCAATGCTCAAATTAAGCAGTCTTAGTAACATGCGCCACGTTTTTATAAACATGCACAGATGGCACTGTAGCAGTAACGATAAATCTCGCTCGGTATCGAGCGGAATTCAGCCGAGTATTAATTTTCTATGGAGTTCCGTGGCTACCGGGGCGAAACGAATAAAACCATACCGCCCAGGCAGACGATATACTTTCGCTTGCTTTGTGAAACGGGTTCCGCAACGGCGGCGAAATAGGTTTACTATAGTTACAACTCTGCTTAGCCCGTCGAGAAATATAGTCGTGATGTCATAATGATAATATTGGTGGCAGGTGACGGCAAGCTGCAGCACTGTGAAGCAGAGAGGCCGCTCAACGTGAACTCCCCGGGCGGAGACAGCGGCGCGGCCTTGTATACCGTGGACACGGCCAAGTGTACTGTCGTCCATGCTGAGGTAAGTCACTGAAAGAAACTAAGTTTATTAGAGCCACACAGTCCACTGGACACATTACTCGCAGAACAGATACATAGGGTTGAAAGGTTCTGGAGTGGCCACCGCATCCCAGAAGGGGAAGTGTTGCCTTCCGTGAGGTGGACCGATGACCTGGTGAAGGCCACGTGAATCCGCTGGATGCAAGACGCATAGTAAAAGTTTGTCATAATGATGAGTACAATGACCCCGTTTCAGGTTTTTCGCGTATTCTATTACATATTGTATAAATAAATGTGTAAGACTGAAAGGAAGGAAAGGCAAGGCCTTCGCCCCAACCGCCGCTACAGGAGAAGACGCCCCGGGCGTCGGGAGTCGCAGGGCGATCCCCGGCCACCGTAGGCGCGGGCCTGCGGACGGCGAGCGTTGGGTGGCTCGCTGTCCGATCGCCACCAGGCCCGGGTCGATGGCGCGTTGTGTTTCACGCGCGCCTCAAAGAGATGTCAGCATAAAAGACGGGGCCCGCTAGGGCCAGGGTTGCGGAATTTGTTCGAAAGAGTCACCGCGGCCCTGGAACGCAAAGGGCTGTAGAAGGAACACGGATGGGTTTTAGTCAGTAAAAGTCTGACACGCCCTTCCGCTCAACCCAGAGCGGAAGAAGTCATTTGATGATAAGACTGGATATTGCTAATCAATCACTCCTCACAGTGTGAAAGGATTTCGAAAAAAAGTAGCACTCGGGAAGACTATAACTTGGATTCGGTATGGGACCTCTTCTCCATAGAGATCTACGCTTTGGAACGTGCAAATAGCTTCATGTGTTTGACGGACTGACTTTGATAATTCAAAAGTACCTGTTAATGGTTTATTTATTTATAATATAACCAAATTGAATTAACAGTTTAAAAAACCACACAAACAAGTTATTGGTCTGCCCATAATAAAACCCGAAATAAA
This sequence comes from Mamestra configurata, assembly GCA_002192655.3. Lineage (NCBI taxonomy): Eukaryota > Metazoa > Arthropoda > Insecta > Lepidoptera > Noctuidae > Mamestra > Mamestra configurata. Next base: position 4,023 of record NDFZ01004040.1, read on the forward strand.
TGCTTTGACTTGTGACTTTGATTAATTTTATGACAGAAGAAGCTTCATTGGGGAAAATAAAACAGTTTAATAATTCCCCGTTTTATTTCACGGCACAAGTTAATCAGCCTATAAAGTAAAACAAAACAATGTGTTTATTGGCACACTATTAAATGAAACCGTCCCTAGAATTTGCAACACTAGATGGCACAGACTACTTCGTGCACATTCCTCTAAATGAAGCATGCAGGAACTTTAAACACACGGTGGCATTTTAGTCGTCTTACAACGGCAGCTCACTTTATCTATTTATTCAATGACTACTACACATTCATTAATGACATTTGAATTATTAAAAAAAAATATATATTATTCATTATTATGAAGCATGTCGTAGTTTGAAACATCCTATAGCGTGCGCAGTCCGAGCCTTGTTCCAAGGACGGCGCGGAATGGAACAGCGACATTGTTTTGATACGTAAACATTATTAACAGGGTGTTTCATCATTCTAATGAATTATTTATTTTTGACGTGACAACGTCTAATAAATTGATGAACGCACGAAAAAGAACTCATTGTAACGTTACGCTCATAGTAACGTTACGATCATTTCATCAATGTTTTGTTATGACGTCACGTTAAACTATCGTCCGTCAACCGATTTTACAGACAACCAATTTCTTATGGTACCTATTATCTCAATGAATTTAATCGCGCCTAGAGGTAGTTTATGTTAGGTAAATTAAGTGGGCCGCCTTTTTAAGACGACTAAAATGGCACCGTGTATAATTTGTATTATTTAGTTACTCATTGAAAATTTCAACTATCTAATACTTATCACGATTAATGAGATTCAGCCCGCTGACATAGGCACTGACAGCGGAGGCTTAGTAATAGGGTTTTGTTGGTTACTCTTTGGGTACGGAACCCTATAAACAGGTGTCAGGAACCAACGCTTCTTACACCAAACTTAACTTTTGCAAAACTGGCCTTTTTGCGCCTAAAATAAAGCTACATTTTTACATACATCAATATTTTACACAAGTTCTATGAAAAGTTACATTGAATAGGTAGTCCTTATTGCTTAACAGCATAATTTGATAAAAGGGTGGCTCACTGACCAGGAGCATTGCCTCCGATAAAATAACGTGGCATACAAACAAACAACATGAGTCAATTTTGATACGAAACACAAAATCACTGTTTAATTTCATTCTTTGTACGTATAAGGAATATAATTGTTATTGCGATCCCTTGAAACGAACTTAAAATCAAAAACGCATCGTACACTGCGCGGTCCGTTCCGTCAAAAGCTTCCGCAACGATATCCGTCACCAAAATGTGAAGAAAAGCTCCAAAGCTTGTGATGCAGAACAAAATAAACGCAATCACACTCGAAATCATCATATCTGTTATGTGTCTCTTAGATCTCTTGTTAATGTCTATAATAACAGAATAGATTTTGAAGAAAAAGAACATATTCACTGATAGAATGATGAGTTTGAACCACGTGAACGACGTTGCATAGTAATCATAGGCGTTAGAGCTGTAGTCGGCCCCAATGAAGACGTTGTCCATCACTCCTATGGGTATCGTCAGCAACCAGACCAAACTAGACATAAGAATAAAGTTCCATTCTTGAAATGCAAACACTGACACAAACTTATCATATAAAATCTTCGTGTAGACTGACATCCAGCATATTGTTACTGCCTCTGACTGCATTAATACTGCCCACAAGAAATCATTTTCTGACAGGTCCAAAACGTTATAGTTCAACAGAAATTCGACGATTGTGTTTAGCAATCTTGCTATCGTCAGCTGTGTGAGAATCTTTTGGTCTATCTTCCTGATTTTCGGCAGCACTTTGAAGAGTAACAGTTGTAGTATTAAGCAGGCAGTGGACAGGACGATTCCTGAGATCCATATGTGTCTCGCCGCCTTTGGTTCGTCGTCGGTTTCGATAAATTCATCTTGGTTTACGTTCGACATTTTTAAATACGCCGCACTGATGTTTAAACTTCGACTATGTTCATATTATTTTGTCTTTGGACTGAATATCTGGTATGTCTGGCTACGGGACTGTATCGCTTGGATTTACGCAATTATGCGCTTACGCAAAGTTTACGTCAGTATTGCTTTAGTGCGTAAGCTCGAACAGCGTACGTGCTTATTACATATTAATCAAGTTTAAATGTGGATACGTCACATCGCGCTCCCGGCCGGCGGTCTTACGTGGTTGGATAATAGGTCACTCCCTATCATGATGATTATTATAAGACTGTGCAAAGTTGCTTTAGCTAAATTCTGCAGACGCAAACTAAAATGGTTTTACTGTGATATACCTGTATATTCATTTATGTTCCTAGGAATGTACCTACGTACATTGTATTCAGCAGCTAGACTGATATCGTAAACATGCTAATTTTAAACTCGGTTTGATAAACAGTTCTTATTCTGTACCAACGTAGGTACACGTTTTAACAACACTGGCGGAATTAACTTTGAGTTTTAATAACCAAATCAATAAATGCATTCAATTAATAAGTACAATCTACCTTCCATCCTTCCATCAATCTACAATCCTTTCTTTCTGTCCATGGTAAAGATTGTCTGTAAATCGCCCTGCTTTATAAAACCACCCATTGCAGCCCTGTTCTTTTATAATTATAGTTGCACTAGCTATTGCCCGCGACTTCGTACGCGCATATCCCGTTTTGTCCCGTTCCCGTGGGAATTTCCCGTTCCCGTATATAGCCTATAGCATTCCTCATGAATGTAGTTATTATAATTATACAAAAAGGATTTTCAAAATCGGTTCCGTAGATCCAGAGATAACCCCCTACATTCAATCTTACAAACTTTACCTCTTTATAATATTAGTATAGATTATGCTGTATCAACTACAATAAAGAATGCATGGAAATAAAAAAGCTGAAAATAGAGCAAAATAAATGGGTATATTTGTGATTGTTAGTGATAGACGTCTATAAATAAAAGTCTCTTTAATCTTTTAAGTTCGAAAGTAACTCAATCTGAACGCATTTGGGTGAAACTTGGCACACGAGTAGACCGTGCCCTGGCCCGGGAACATATTATTCTCTTTGAATAATTTCCGACTTTCACACACATTTTCTGAAATTAAAGAACTCAAATTCTTATGTTCCTAATAACATGAAAAAACCAGTACATTCAATGTTTTTATTTTGCTTAGCAGATATCTGACGACGAGTCCGTGGCATCGTGCAATTCTGACGACGAGGAGTTTCTGACGGCGTCAGAGCATTCGGAGCGCGAAGACGATGACATGGCTGAAGCCAGCGACAGGGCGAAGGCCGAGCCTTTTATATATGGGTGAGTAGCTTATAAGCATTGAATGTAGATATCAAAAAGTTGAAATTAATCTGTGGAGTGACTGTGTAGGGTTTTGTGGGTAGCGGAATTTGTTCGAAAGTGAGAGTCTGACACTCCCTTCCGTTCCGTGAATTAACTTTATAGATATACTGTTTCTTTTTTGTGTTTTTATTTTCTGTTTAATTAATGGTTATTAAGATTATCTGTAAATATGTGAGTATCATTTACCTAAATTTCTTTAGAAAATGAATAAGTTTACCTTTAATGGTAATACTTTGTTCTTATAAGTATCATACTCTGGGTGCATCGTTCTCACATAATATTAAATTAATTTTTGTATACAAATTTTGTAAAATCATTATTTGAAAAGAGTAACTATGGAGTTTCTTGTCCGTTCTTCTCCATAAGAATTTTTTTTTATTTTTACATTTTATTCTCCAAACCTTTCCGTATGGACAGTAAAGTCACTTTATTAATATAATATTATTTTTTTACTGAACTGTAAATGATGACGTTCAAAAGTGCCGTTTAATGGCCTAATTGAAATAAACGTTTTGACTTTCACTTTGTTCCGCCCAGAGCGGAAGGAGCCATTTGACGATTTCCCGTCCTAAAAAAAGTTTTTAAGTCCACCCGATCGCGGTAATGTTCACATACCTACATCAATTTGTATTGTAGTCTATTCTATTAATTATACTGCACAATTTGAGACAGCGCTGCTTAAGTAAAAAAAACAGTTTACGTTAACGCGATCGAGTTATGTATAGAAAATCACACTAAGGCCACAGAAAGGATAAAGTGAGAAATGAGTTTATTAAATAAGGGTCCAGGTTACTAGTCAGGGCTCCAGAGGGAGAAGTCTCCACACAATATGAGCCGTGTCCAGAAGTACCGCTTTCTGAATCAAGCCCTTGATCCAGTTGCCTAACGAGAGCCTCCTAAGGTGTTGGTCGAGGCAAGTTGTTAACACGACTATCGGTACTAGGATGGGAGTCCATATCCTGCATGTCGATAAGCTCGCGAACCAAGTCTAAATACGAGTACTTGTTTATATCTTGTTGATTCTCTTGTTTTTTCCAGCGAGGAGCCGTCCAAGATGGACCGCCTAGTGTTCGACGCGCTGCAACAGTGCCCCATCAGTCCCGAACAGTACCCGAACGTGTACCGCTGGCGGCACAGCGTGGCACTGTACCCGCCGGAACAGAGAGACAAGTTAGTATATACCATGGCTTTTCTTTCAACACATCATAATCCTTCCACCCTTTGAGGGTGGAGGAGATCGTGGCCAAATAATAACAGGTACACAGGTTGATCTTCGAGGTTAAGTGGCGCTTGCCGTAGTCGGTCCGTGGATGGGTGACCAATCATCATTACATACCGAGACTCCTCCGAGCCTGGGAAAGTAGTTTACGTTAAGCCCTTGCTTCCGGCTGTCATCTGAAGATAGATCTGATCTTTGACAGTCATAACGGATAGTCAGAGAGCCAGAAAATCTGACACCAGTGTTGCCGTCTTGTGGAGGTCAGATCGGCAGTCGTTTCATGTAAAATACTGTTTTTCAGCTGCATCCGGCTAGACTGGAGGCCAATCACAATAAAGAGGCGAAAAAGCTAGGCAAGGCAGGCAGAGTGATCATCGTTCTGCCCTTAAATTAATAAATATAATATTTAGCCTTTTATTTCTTGCTTAACAAACAATAATATTATAGATGTATAGGGAACAGAGAGTAAAGTCCCGTACACCTCCACTGTAATGGGAGGATCCTCCGAGCAGACGGTTGTTGTGTCTGGTGGGCTGCCCGATAGTTGATATTCGGACTGTTGTATATATTAAAATCGTTGCAGTTAAAAACGATGGCGTTGCGGTTCGTTTTGTTGCCGTCAAAATTTCACTTCTTTGTTTTTCATGTGGATATTATATGCTTGCAATCATATTAAGTACAATCAGTAAAAAACAAGTAGTTTGCCTAAAAATGATTTTGGTGGTTAACCGTCGACAGCCTGTGATTAGTTTTATATGTGCCAACCATAAAGGCCCAGACTCATATAAGCTTGGCTTTACGAGAGTGACTTTAAGATTTGTTCATTCCTGTCCAGATGGCAGCCAGCCCCTTCGGTCGACGACAGCGTGCGCGTGAGCATGTCGCTGGTGGCGCCCAGCCCCGGCCAGCTCGTCAGTAGCGGCGCCGGCGCCAGCCCGGCCGCACGCGCCGCCCGCGTGGCCGCGCGCTGCTCCACGCCCAACCGGGAACGTGACTCCTTGCAGGTGACAGAAATACTAACCTTTCCACCTCCGCGTGCCACCTCGGGTCAGCGCGGGGAATGCGGTGTTTGGCTCCCCCCGCGACGTCAAAGAGGGGCGCACAGGAACACCACGCGCCGCCACCTCGGGTCCGCATGAATGAATAGGGGGCGACGGACATCCCCGAAGTTCGCCACCCCTGGACCCAGTTAGGGGGGCCGGAAGAAGGCAACGAAAGCTCAAGCCAGCCTGTCCGCTGAGCCTTGAGGATAGAACTTAGAATTCCGAACCAGCCCGACCCTTGCTGTCCTTTACCTGTCGCCACAAGGTTGATCCACACATCTAATGCGAGTAGTCTTTAAGTGTGTAAGTGACTTTTGGAGTACAGACCGCGCTTAGTATGGTACCTACGGTTAAAGTTGACCCACACAAATATTAGGGCCGTGACACGGAGTGCGCGTACGAGTTCATCAGGGCCACAGGTTCACGGTGGATCAACTTGTACTGTCCTAAGCGATGTCCGTACAAGTCGCGTATACATTTAACGACTGGCTAGTGGTTTTTATTTATTAAGGCCGCATTAAAGCAGCCGACCAACTCATAGTTTGAAACTGACCACACACACCTTTCTGTGCGAGCCCAGTGCGGACTGGTAGAAGTCTAGTGTCTTTGCTCTTAATTTTCAAGCGGTTTCGTTAATTTCAGGTGTCAACATGGTTGCGAGTGACAGGACCGAACTCTCCGCGCTCGGCGCTGGCCGTCAAGAACGCGAACCATAACGTGAGCTTCGGGTTTTGAGCGTCACTGCTCAGTGGCGCCTCTCGCGGCACCCAGGGGCACTACCGACTTCATACACAGCCAGATTATACTAATATTATAGACCGGTTCCTGAATTAAGAACTTGAAGTAAAGAACGTGTCAAACCCTACTTAAATTACAGTTTGACAGGCCTTCAGACTAATGTAGAGTTTGACGAGTACTCAACTCCTAATTCTCAATTCAGAAACCGGCCTTACGTCAGTCAAAGAGATAAGTACGCAGGCAGCAAATTGGGAACTACTTGTGTGGGACAGAATGTATTTATCTAAACAAAATGAAATGAATAATACCAGATCAAAAACAGCCTGTTCGGCCCACTTCTAGGCAGAGTCCTCTTTTCATACAATGAAGGCACGAGCATTAATTGATTGCGAGATTAAAAGAAAGTCGAAAATTGTGCCTGTGTACCGAACTCTTCGTTGACTGTACGACGCAACTTATGTTCTATCGGCGAAATTCGTCCAACAGCATCATTTATACAATTATACTAGTGCGACTTGAGGTCAAAAGACCCCAGGCAAAGACAGGGTCAAGTACATTAAACAAATAAGCGATTATTATGTCGAAACGCCGATGGATCCCTAAAATTGTGTTGTACGATATCTATGAACAAGTGGCCTTTATCAAATTATAATATCGATTCCCTTAACCTTTTGAACGCCAGTGTCACGTATACATGACAAGCAAGCGCGTGCCCTGTACGCCCAAACGTCACAAATATGTGACAAAAAGTACGGCGAAGGCTTGGCGTCGGGGGCACGCCGATGCGTTTATGCTCTGGCGTTCAAAAGGTTAAAAATGTACCATTACGTCGCAAATATTAATGGTTTATAATCGAAATCTCAATAGAGTAAAACATGTGAGAATTGAATTTTGCAGAAGCAAATACGTTTTTCAATATACCAGTTCTTTCTTGGGCAGCAAAACATGTAAATGATTAATTTTAACTAAAAAAGAAACGAATATTTCTTACCTAAGCTCTAACAATATCGTTAAAGACTTCAGAAAACTTCTAAAACAATTATTTACTGAATATTAATGTTATGAATCTTATTAGTTAGTAACAGCATAATTTTAGCGTCTCGATATTTCTTATTTAGATTTCACTCTGTGACATTTCGTCAAATGTAAATTAGTTTATTTGATTTTATTGAATTTAATTCGATAGCTAGTGATTTAAAGTTTATTTCTATGATTATTTTTGAATTGGAGAATGTTTATATATTTTGTTTATGTCATGTATGCTGTGGTGATGTAAATTGGCGCAGTACTCTACGACTTTTAGTTTATATATAAATTGAATGTGACATAGAGAAATAATTTATAGAGATTATCCTTTATACGGTGTCCTTTTTGAGGCAAGGGGTAAGGGCAGGTACCCAGTTTTTGAATAATAAAAGGTATAGTCAGCAAGAAAATAGACAGCCTTGCCTCAAAAATATATGCCCTGCATAAATATGCCCTGTATAAATAAAATATGTAAATGCAAAGTGATTGAACTTAATATTTTAATATAAACGAAATTAAAAAAAAAAACTACAACTAGCCTTGTCCCAACCATGTCGGGTCGGCTTCCTGTCTAACCAGATGCAGCTGAGCACCAGTATTTTACGTGGAGCCACTGCATATCTGACCTCCACAATCCATACCTTGATTAAGTTTCATGAAACCACGAAGCAAGTGAAACTTTACAGAGAACATTTACATCAATACACTGATCAAAACACACAAATACCGCGGTGTACTTGCACGAATAAGTGAGAATGTTAATGCTACACGGACAGCTGATGCGAGCTATGGGCGCCATTGCTCTGCCGAGCGCCTTTCACATTGTCCCCATTCCGCGGCCGGCTGTAATGCGATAGATGGACAAAAAAATTCGAGGCGTTTCGAGAAGTTTCACTTTAAAAAATCGAAATGTATGACGTAGTTCGCTCACTTTGAATTCCTACAAAACAAAGGTTCATCTTATATTAACATCACAATTGACGATGGGTTAAGGACCAACTGACATTACTTTAATAAATAGAATATATTCGAAGCTAATACTTTCAAATCTTCCATTTCATTGCAGCTGCGTGCAACACGCACTTATTTTTATAACGAACGAAACTCTTCAACGAATATCTCTTAACAATAGTTAAATTCCTTTAAAAGCTCTCACACAGGGTGTAACACAGTCAACGGAAAACCTAAAAGAAAATCTGCTGTTCAGTACATTTTGTCGAGTTATGGTCACAAATGCATGGGGCCGTTGATTTTTTCATTGCGGGGTTGGTAAAAGTTTTCCACAATAAAGAGTACAATGACCCCTTTTCAGGTTTTGCGTTGATTATGTTAAACCTTATAACAATAATAATAATTCTCTTTGTTATTGATTCAAATATATATTATGCCTTCTATTATAAATAGAAAGATGTTATAAAAATGTGACATTCAATGAAAGAAGAGTTCCGCTGCCATCATTCTGACATTTGTAAATCTCATAATATTATCCGTTTTTATAAGTTAGTTAGGTTTTTAACATAATATTTACAGTTGCATATAAGAATAACCTCAGATAGAATATTGTTAAAAATATTCTATGAGAAAAATAGTATAAAATGCTTTCTAGGGTTCTGTAGTTAAACAACAAGGAACTCTTATCGTTTTTTATTTTATATGGAAACGTAAATATTATGTTCTTTAGTTGCATTTGTTTATTATGTTCTGTGTTATAAGACAATAAAGTTGTTTCACTGCGTTGATTAGCATTTAATGTAGTTAGGCGACGACGGGACTCTTTGGATGCCAAAAGCCGTGAGTTGTTGATATTACGTCTACGAATGTTTGTACTTTTATATATTTGAAAGATACGAAAAATTATGTTTTATATGATATTATAATGTTTTAATTCACATAGACGGTAGATAAATAAATTATGACTGGTTCTTTTTACTGTTGTTTTTATTTAACACTTGTATAAATATACTAATACATAAATACGTAAAATTTTGACATTAGATCAAACGATCAAAGAGATAGCACACGAGGTACGGTACGATGAAGAATGTGTCGCGGTGCCTACGTCTCCCAGAAGTTATCGTCGTCCGTCGCGGCGGGCACAGAAATAGGCGAATGTTCGTCCTCGGAGTGTGTGTAGTGCTCCCCTTCGGCTGAGAAGTCGGCCGGGTACTCGCTGACGACATCGTCGTCGTCTTTGGATAGCTCTAGCTGCATCTGCACGCTCGATTCGTCGTTGTTGGGGTCGGCGTGGAAGATGGCGTCGAGCACGTCGTTCCTGGTGAGGTGTGCAGCTTGCTCGGGGGACTGGCTGCGGCGCCGCTCGCATACCCCGCGCGCCTCGTCGCTGACCGAGCTGGGCCGCTTGGGGCTCACGATGATGGTCATCTGCGCAGAGAACATCTCGCTCGGCTCCTCGCGCCCCATCGTTACCTCCCGCGAGTTCACTGAACTCTGCACGACGAGCAACATGTCTTGCGTT
>NDFZ01004040.1:14290-38790 GCA_002192655.3 Mamestra configurata
CTTGATGTCTTTAATTTCACTGAAACTTTCCACTTCCACTCTTAAATTATGTTTGTCTTCTGTGCCTGCCAGGTAGCTTTGATTGACTGGTTTGTCTACCGCAGCCGAGTCGCGGTTGTTTTTTGGTGAGTGATACATTTTATGGAGATTTTGTTTTAATATTCGTAGTTCGGCTTCTTTGTTTTGTTTCATTTTGCGAAGCGCGTCGTGTCGCGCGGAGTGCTCGTAGTCGAACTTCTTGCTGACGGCGTCGTCGTCAGAGTGCACGCTCCTGGTGGGTGACTTGTCCTTGTGTCGCGCGGAGGTGTACAGTTTCCTGAACTCGGTGAGAGGCGTCTCGAGGTAGTTCCCTCGCGCGTCGACTTGCTGGCAGTCTGTGACGAAGGCGTCGGGGATGGGCATGGCTCTGTCGGCGGCGGTGGGTTTGCCCCGAAAGTGCGTCTCCGCGTGGTCGATCTTGGTCCTGTACTCGCGGATGTACTTGTCAAAGTCTCCGCGCACAGACTTCTGTAAGCCTACGAATTGTGCTTCTATGTCGTTTTTGTTAGTTTCGTCCAGTTGATGTGTTGAGTGGCTTCGTGTCACGTCTGCAACATAAAAATGAAAGTAAAATTCAATAAAACAGTAGAAAATTCTTGGACAATCAATATTTCGAACCCTCAGAATGTATTTGACCTAACTCGACTATCCCATAACTTTTGATTTTGCTATAGACTGATCTTGTAAAGCCTACTCTATGTGATGAAAATGAGCCTGAATTATGAGTGGAAAGATACAGCCTTGCATCAGTCACGGGAGAGATACATTTAATTTATTCTTTTTGGAGTTAAGAGTTTCTTGCTCATTTTCCACAACTTGCAATTTGTGCAAGCCACTTCATTCTGAGGATGCGGTTTGATCAAAGTCAGTCCGTAAAAAATATGAAAGCTAGTTACACGTTCCAAAGCGTATATCTCTGTGTAGAACGTACAAGAAACTCCACGGACACTCATTTGGCCTACAAAAAAGTACCAGTCTACTGAACTTTTACTAACCCAGCGCCTTAGCTAGACCATCGCGTTTGTCCTGCGGCACCCTCGTGCGCTGGAGGCGCAGCTCGGACTGGCGGCGCCGGAAGTCACGGTAGGACTTCTCGACGGCTTCGGCCTCGATCTCCAGCTTGCGCAGGCGCAGCTTGGCCTCGCGCAGCACGGACGTGGGGCTCTTCTCGCGCGGCGCCGAGCTGCACTCCTGTTTGCTGTCCTTTCTGGAATGCCAACGACAAACGTCAAGTATGACAGGATAAGGGCAAACGTAGGAAAAATGATCTTCGTGTGTATCCAAGGAACGTTTGTCCGAGACCAATGAGATACTCGGGAGTTTTTTTTTACTGGTTTTTATTTTATTTCCATTATTGTTTTTCTTATTTATTTATTGATTAGGATCGTCAACATTGCATGTATTGTAATAGTAGATTGTGGCATCGAGCGCAAAGTGAGTTATTAATGCACGAGTGTTATGTTGACACTAAATTAACACGAGTGCATTAATTACTCTCTTTAGCAAGGTGCGTAATGTACTATTCTTTCAACTACAAATCTACCTACCGTGATAAAATATACCTACTCAAAATAAAAACAACCTAATGAAAACAAAAAGTTTTATTCATCTTCTCCTCAAACATTTAAAACTTACAATTATTGAATGTGCAGTTAAAAGTGAAATTTGCACTTTTACTTGGAACATTTATTCTAGTATTTGTTTGGTTTATTTGTGAATAATAATAATTATTATCAGAATCTGACGATACAGGTAGACGTGGGCTCAATTTCAAATCATCCAAGCGAAGTAGACGGACGTGGTGATGTTGATCGGTCCAAATGAATTGATTCCGTTATGTTTTGAGTGATTTTACTTTTATTTTGTACCGATTCCTCTATGTAACCTTCTGCTACTTGGCCCGGGCTACTTGGTATTATTTAGCACCGGAATCAACTAGCAGCGTTGCTGACGTTCGACGGAAACAATGACCAGTGTAGGCTTCCGGATTTTGTAGCTTTAGATAACTGGCAATTTTCCAAATTTGTTTCTGCCGATGGCTTGTTTTGTGCATTTTCCATTCTGGTAATTTAAGAAAAACCGCTTTGTGTTTATAGAACCTGGCCGCAGCGCCATGTATTTCTGCACTACATTTAACAATTCGTCACGTATTACAAATTGACGGTCTTTCTTTGTTTTCGTGTTTATAAGTTTAATAAGCAGCATATCTGGTCATGTGTTTCGATGTTGTCAATTGTGAGATTAATTAATTCAGAGCTTCTGCAAGCACCGTTTATACCGAAAATGAGAGCAACCTGTAAAAAACCGGCCAAGTGCGAGTCGGTCCACCAGTCGACCACCAAGAGTTTCGTACCATTATCTATAAAAAAAACGGCAAAAAAAATCATGTCTGTGGTTCAGGAGCCCCTAAAATATTTATCTTATTCTGTATTTTATTTGTTATTATAGCGGCAACATAAATACATCATCTGTGAAAATTTCAACTGTCTAACTATCACGGTTCATGAGATAGCCTGGTGACAGACGGACGGACAGCGGAGTCTTAGTAATTAATTAAAAAGATTAATGTTAATTAAAGTTCGACGTTACACACTAAGTAACACATAATTTATAGGCATTAAATTATATTAATGGCCGGTATATACATTGTTTAGGGCAAGTATTTAGTAGAAATACATTGCCGGGTAATTAGAATAACTTCAAACATGTCGCAAGTAGTTATTCTACTTAGCCGGTAATGTACTTCTATTAAACATTTGCACTAAACAGCGTTTATACCGGTCATAATGTGTCAACGTCTAGATTAGAGAAAACTTACCTTAGGTGTTAAATATTTAGTGTCAGATGCTTCATTCAAAAATGTTTCTATATCCTGAGCTGTGAGTACTTTCGACTTTTTACCCATAATATGATAAAAACTTCAGAAGCGATGTTAATTTAGAGTATTCTTTTATATCCACGTTGTGCTTGGTATTAACTGTGCTTTTTATAATGAATATACCTATAGACCACAATGAAGATGTTCTTTTTTTGGACATCTCACTGAAATACGTTAATCATACATTTTCGGACAGTGATTTTACGTCTTTCGTTTCTCCACTTAGTAAAATTTTCATAAGCTTTTAAAATATTTATCCTGACCTGACTTGCGGCAAAAGGTTATTAACAATTTCATTTGCAGTTTTTATACTTTCTGGAGTTGAATTCATATCGCTATAGCTGTCTATTTAATTTAAAACTTTTCTTGCTAAATATGAAGTAACAAAGTTTTACAACGGTACAAAAACCTCGCCATTGTTTTTTTATTTACCAAGTCGGTTTTATTCAGCCGACTTTTATTTTCAGCCAGTATCTTTTGGATCTAATGCATGTACATTTGATATTAAACTTAATGGGAGACATTAAACCTCTGTGGTAAATTTATATCTAAATAAAAAAACAGTGCATTAATGAAAAACTGCAATCCATGAGATTTCATATATAACATTTCTGCAGTTTTGGTTCTAAGCAAAAAATACGTCCTTTGTGATCGGTTTTGTAGCGATTAATGATGACTCCGCTACTGAATGTCGAAGTTTGAAATGTCGACGTATGTTAGTTCTAAAGTACAGGATCTCGATGTACGCCAGTTCGAAAGTTCACTGGAGCGAAGTATGCAAGGCCGACGTATCGTTAGGTTAGATTATCCTAATTAGATTCGTCAGGAGGTCAGAGTGTCGTGGGGGCACTATGAAAAAAATACTTAGAAAAATTTCGCGACCAATTTCGAGGTTTCGCTCGCTCGGCTCGCGCGTAGTTGGTCACAGTTCTAACCTAACCTAACCAGGGTAATTTCGAACTGGCGTACATCGCACTCGTATGCTTTCTAACTAACGATAGGTACGTCGGCCTTGCATACTTCGCTCCAGTGAACTTTCGAACTGGCGTACATCGAGATCCTGTACTTTAGAACTAACATACGTCGACATTTCAAACTTCGACATTCAGTAACGGAGTGATTAATGATAACATTACTACGTAGTTGATAGAAAAAATAATTTAGCATAATTGATAAGTTATTCTCGTCCTGCAACGACACTTCCAAACACATTACTATTTAAAGCTTGGCAAGAAAAAATTACCCGAAAAAAATGAAAACATGATTTTTGAATGCTTACCTCTTAAGTTTATGTTTAGCCTCTCTGCGTACGGTCTTGGGGCTCATGTCTTTGATCCGGTTATCCAAGCTCACTGGCAGCCGCGGACGCTGCGGCGCGCGTTCACTGTTACAAAACATTGGAGCTGCCTTTCAGAAAAAGCTTACAGCGTTGTATGAGGAATAGCGGTCTATACCTATTTGAAAAGGACGCCTCTCTTTTAGTATAAGAACATTTGCTCTATTTGCTCAAATGACAACGTTTACTTTATCTAACAGCACTTTCCATCATTTTCATTGAATATAACGTTCAGTATATATGACAACGTATGTTATAACAACACTTCGTCTAAGTTCGTTTAGTTTCTAATTTAGTACTAGCTGCCGCCCGCGTGAATGTCGAAAGTTATCCCAAGGGAACATACTCCTGATGCCTCCAAATGTATCCTGTGTTATTCCAGAATATAATCTACATCTGTGCCAAATTTCATCAAGATCTGTTTCGTAGTTTTTGCGTGAAAGAGTAACAAACATCCATACATACAAACTTTCGCGTTTATAATATTAGTAAGGATAACATTCTTTTGATCTAATTATTATCTTGTATAATTGACATTTGATCTAACTGCTGAACAAAGAGCGACTGCATGAACTCGGGAATGTGACACGGATAGGTTAGGTTCGAATGGGATGGCGGGAGGTAGAGTGAGCGAGCGAAGCTATCGAAAAAAGGTCACGTGATCCGTGAAAAAGAACCGTAGCGGTTCTGTTTGTTGCCGTATAAATTTATTTTCTTTATTTTTTCTTGTGGCGCCATTGATGATTTATATCACTCCCCTCCGGAGACCGGAGTCGATAGTGGATGAGTCGTCCATACATCTTGAGATGCTTGCCAGGCGGAAGGTTGGTTCCAGTGAGTCTGAACCGGAAGTTGCAGAGTTCACGGTAAGTCGGAACTGTCTGCGGTACCCCAGTGAGTCGGGGTGATGATATCCCAGTCAGTCGGGATGATGCTGCAGGCTCCAGTGAGTCGGAGTGGTGCTGCTGGCTCCAGTGAATCGGAGCGGTGCGACGGAGTGACGTCACTGTTGGGGTTGACCAGGAGAGGTTCTTCAAGGCTCTTCATGTGACTGGCCGAAGGTGCAATGTGCTAGCTATGGTCGCTGATGCAGTTGATGGATGATTATGATGGTTGAAGATGCTGGCCAGGAATGCTGATGGTGCTGGTAGTCAGTATACCCGTAGAAGCCGTGGGT
The DNA here is from genome assembly GCA_002192655.3 of Mamestra configurata. Classification (NCBI taxonomy): domain Eukaryota; kingdom Metazoa; phylum Arthropoda; class Insecta; order Lepidoptera; family Noctuidae; genus Mamestra; species Mamestra configurata. Next base: position 19,721 of record NDFZ01004040.1, read on the forward strand.
ACTGGCTGACTGTATGACTTGCTGCTCGAGAGCTTGAGATCACGATGAGGAGAAGTGATGATGAAGTAGCCATGACGTTCAATGTCACGGATCACCAGTATAGATGTATGCGGAACAGAGATTAAAGTCCCGCATACCTCCGTTGAAAAGGGAGGATCCTCCGCTGTGTCCGGTGGGCAACTGCCCGATAGTTGATATTCGGACTGTTGTACAGTTCAAATCGCACGAAAAACTCTGATACCGCGATGCAGGATTTCGTTAGTAATTCGACGCTGGCGGGATAGATGGTGTAGCGTTTCTTTTTGTTGCCGTACAAATTTCGTCTCGTTAGTTTTTCTAGTGGCGGCATTGAAGCCGTTACAGGCCCTTGTTACCAACTACAATTAATAATACCCACCAGAACCCGAAATGACCCAAACACGACAGTTATTCTTATAAAAGTGGATTAGATATATGATTCAAATCAAATGATCCAAACACGATAGGTATGCTTGTAAGAGTGGATACGCTAGAGTGAATACGCGATCATTAGTTCGGCAATACCGGAACGCGTTCTCTGTCGGCGTGGCGACATGTTGGGGTTTGCAGAACAAACGCGTATTCGCGTGATGTTGCTTTGACTAGGACAACGCCAGGGCTCCGTTTTTTCATTCGGATGAACAGAACTATAAACACCGCACCCGGTCGAATACCACTATCCCTTTAACATCATCGGAATTGAACGGCATTAGCACGTCATAGTAGGGCACCTGGTGCGTACTGTTTTTACTTAGCCTATTCTGTGCCACAGATGCAGGAGCATTTGTCCAGCGAGCTCATAAGATCATGAATCTATGGCGAGATAGAGACGGAGCTGATGCCTTGTTGTATTGCTATCATTTTAAACTTACGGAGAAGCCGGAGGCGCGTCATCTGCCGGTTGCAGCGAGCACGTCGCCATCGCCACGTGCGCGCCGCTCACGCGCTGGCCCTGCCCGCTGCTGCCTGCGACTGATAACACGATGATAGAATCGTAACATTAGACAGGTGCACACGTACCTACAAAATATATTTAGTGAGACTACCTCGTCGGTGTAGTAGGGAGTCACAAGTAGCTAGCAAAGGAGTGGAACTCCTGCCTGCGAACGCATACAACCCTAACCTCTTCAAAATTAGAGTGATCAGGCTTCTTCTGGGTAAGCTCGCTCCATCGTCGACTTCGTCTCTGTCATCTATGACTTGACTAGGGGCAAGTCCAGAGCAAACCCATACTAAATAAAAAAAAGATAAGTAGGTGATCACCGAAGTAAACTTGATGATCCGTTGAATGACTATCTCATGAAATCATGACCTTGTGGCCTTTTATAACTTGGAGAATAGAGTAGATAGAGATTCATAAAAAAAATGTAGACCGTCAGTCAGTTTAACCAATAAATTTTGGACACATATTGTTCCTTTTGTTACGCGAAATATCAACGCACTGTGCGTTCACAACGTAAAAAGTGTGACAATTTTTAGATCTCGGTGACGTAAGCTTAAGTAACCACGTTACTGATTTGATGAAGCAAAAGATACGTGAGCAATATTTGATTCATATTATTATGTTGTATAAAAAAAAACACGAAAATCTATTTAGACCGTTAGTTATCTAGTAGACTTAAATGGCATGCTTCAATCTGGTGGCGAGAAATAAAAAAACCCGCCAAGTGCGAGTCGGTCTCGCGCACGAATGGTTTCGTACCATTCTCTACAAAAACGGCAAAAAAATCACGTTTGTTGTATGGGAGCCGCCCCCCTTAAATATTTATTTTATTCTGTTCTGTTGTAGTATTTGTTGTTATAGCGGCAACAGAAATAAATCTGTGAAATTTTCAACAGTTTAACTATCACGGTTCATGAGATACAGCCTGGTGACCGCCGGACAGACGGACAGCGAAGTCTTAGTAATAGGGTCCCGTTTTACCCTTTGGGTATGGAACCCTAAAAACAGGCGTGATGTTACGTCCCAAACTAGTGCCGAGCTACATACCATGCGAGTGCCTCTCTCGGAAGGGCGAGGCGGAGCGCTTGCTGACGCCCGCCAGCGCCGCGCGCGTGTGTCCGCGCGACCCGCCCGCCGGGGCCCTGCCGACAACAAAGCATCTCTACATCAAACAGTAGGCCGTCACACACGTTTAGCCAGTCACAGTATTCCTAGCCACCACTCCTGAAAGACAAGATCAACAATGACCAAAATAGGTCTCCCTATAACTAAAGGAGCACACATAAACCACTTGACTCCGTAAGATTGTAATAAATCTTTATTAGATTTTAATTTCTCGATATACAATGAAAAATCGTCTTGTTCACAATAAATCCAATCCATATTCAATAGTTTCCAAAATATCTGTGTCTTATTAAGAAAAAATAGTTTACAATTTCACGCGATATTTTACAATCTTACGGCGTTTGCAATTTTCCGGTGACATGTACACCAAATTAATATAGGTGAACAATGAAGACAAAACGAAAGTTTATGACCAGTGTGTGTTGCCAGTGATGACTTATGGAACCGAAATGTGGTTGCTCACAATGGGCTTTATCAGAAGGCTTAAAGTCACCCAAAGGGCAATGGAGAGGCCAATGCTCGGAGTTTCCTTGCGTGATCGAATCAGGAATGACGATATCCGCAAGAGAACCAAGGTTACCGTCATAGCCCGAAGGATCGCCAAACTGAACTTGCTCGTAGAACAGATGGTTGATGGGGCCGAAAAGTTCTTGAGTGGCGGCCTTGTACCGGAAGACGCAGCCTTGGAAAGCCTCCCACAAGGTAGACCGATGACATGGTGAGGGTAGCCGATGGATGCGAGACGCACAGGACCGGTTGTTGTGGCGACACTTGGGGGAGGCATATGTCCAGCAGTGGACGTCTTTCGACTGATGATGATGATGAACAATGAAGCACACAATTCACGGGGAAACGATTGAACTGTCTTGGATCCCACCATGAAATCAATCATTAAAGAACAGCTTGGGTGTAAGAGAAACATCATTTCTACTTCCTTCTATATCAAGAAGACAGAACAGAGCTAGGCCAAAACGCACAGAGAGAGACTTTACCCAACTTGGATAAGCCTACAGGCCTACTTGCCTAGCAACCCAGATTAAAATTACCAATAAAATAAGTCTTCATTGTGGCAGGTGGTATGAAAATATACGCTTCTTCTCTCCTAGAGTTGCCATGCTCAATTCTTCATACATACCTCCTAGAGTTGCCATGCTCAGTTCTTCATACATACCTCCTAGAGTTGCCATGCTCAGTTCTTCATACATACCTCCTAGAGTTGCCATGCTCAGTTCTTCATACGTACCTCCTAGAGTTGCCATGCCTGTCGTGCAGTACTCCGATGAAGGGCAGCGTGTCTCCCGGCACCAGGATACGTGGCTGTGCGTTACTGAACATGCTCAGTTCTTCACCAGCCCCCTTCCGCCAGCCTACGTTCAAGGTACTGGCACTCGCACTGCTGTTGAAACTAGGAAAGGAGAAAAATACTTAGGGGTTGCATAGAAAAAAATTAAATCTAATTTTAAGTAAATTCAGTCAGTGTTCAGTTTAGACACAAACGAAACTGTTCTTAAATGCGATACTATCTTAAGAACACTCATAGAAATTCAGCGCCTTCTAGAGCGTTACTCCAGAGCAGCGCGGCTCGCCCGCCTTCGGCCGGCACTGATCGCTGGTACGATTCCGCGCCGATTATATAGTAGTACTAAATAATTCATAGTGAAATAAACTTATTTTTTTAATTACCATGTTTTACAACGAAGTACTAGGTCTAAAAAGAAAACAAAAAAAAATGCCTCAGATTTCATCCTAAATCAACACGTTTACTAACTCGAAAAGTGGCAAAAGTCTACTTTTCTTGTATGAAAACTTACAGAAATTATGATTTTTTTTCAGCCATGCACTAGTAAATTTTATTGTTCTTTAATAGTAATATTGTTATAAGTTTAGAATACGCCCGCAACTAAGCCCGAAACTACGGACTTCGGGTTTAGAGAGTAGCCCCCCTGGTTATTAAAACGCTGTAATTTTTAGATCTCTAGAAGCGAATCTTCCCCGTGTCTCAAAAAACTAATCATTGAGACACGGGGAAGATTCGCTACGCAATGGATGATCGCCCATCCACGCACCGATCTCGGCAAACGTTGCTTAACCGGGAAGAATGACATGTGCAGTTATTATTTTGCCACGAGCTCCACATATAACCGACATATCACAGGTTGAAATATACGTGAAAGAGTGTGAAGTCTCGCAATCCTCAATTGAAAAGGGAGAATCACCCGACCGGACGGATGCTGTGTCCGGTGAGCAACTGCGACACTTGATATTCGGGCTATTGTACATGTTCAAATTGCACGGAAAATTCTGATATCGCGATGCAGTAGTTCGCTGCTGGAGGGATAGATGGCGCTGCGTTTCTTTTTGTCGCGGTACAAATTTCACTTCGTTGGTTTTTGTTTTAGAAAAACCCAACGCACTATAAAACTGACAGATTCAGGTATCGAACTTCTTAGAGGACCTCAGGCTCAGCAGTAGTACTAGTGCTAGCAGCCACTCTTATAATATAGTTAGTATATACTTAATTTAATACTAAAAATAGGTACACAACTCTTTTACATAAACTGACTATGATTGATGATAACCTTTGGATGGACAGAAAGAACTTCAAATAAAACCGGCCAAAAGCGTGTCGGGCCACGCGCATTGTAGGGTTCCGTAGTTGCAACTATTACTCGTTAACTTGCAAAGCCTACTTAGCAGTGGTAGTTTTCCTTTAAAATTCGTTATTTTTTTATTTTTAAATTCACTACTACCATAATTTTTTTTCTCGTCTCCAAAAACAACCATTTAGCTGGTAGAGGGGGACACACTTGACTAACAAAAATTTGCACTTTAAAACTTAATATTTCGCAAGCGGATCATTGGATGGATACATAACAGAGTGAATTTCCCTAAACATATTTCGTCACATATTCCTTGTTAAGTATAGTGTGTAGCGTGTACTCACTTGAACACGTGCACGTTGCTGGCTGGAGGAGCTGGAGCGGGTGCAGTGCGTGGGCGCGGGGCCACGGGCGAGTCGGAGCGCGCGCACGTGCTCGCGCACGCCGCCACCGGCACGTGCGGGGGGCGCGGGGAGCGCTACAGAACACTACTGGTTATATCACTGTATGTCTATATACAGGGTGCCGGGCGAGGCGCAGCGCGCGCACGTGCTCGCGCACGCCGCCACCGGCACGTGCGGGGGGCGCGGGGAGCGCTACAGAACACTACTGGTTATATCACTGTATGTCTATATACAGGGTGCCGGGCGAGGCGCAGCGCGCGCACGTGCTCGCGCACGCCGCCACCGGCACGTGCGGGGGGCGCGGGGAGCGCTACAGAACACTACTGGTTATATCACTGTATGTCTATATACAGGGTGCCGGGCGAGGCGCAGCGCGCGCACGTGCTCGCGCACGCCGCCACCGGCACGTGCGGGGGGCGCGGGGAGCGCTACAGAACACTACTGGTTATATCACTGTATGTCTATATACAGGGTGCCGGGCGAGGCGCAGCGCGCGCACGTGCTCGCGCACGCCGCCACCGGCACGTGCGGGGGGCGCGGGGAGCGCTACAGAACACTACTGGTTATATCACTGTATGTCTATATACAGGGTGCCGGGCGAGGCGCAGCGCGCGCACGTGCTCGCGCACGCCGCCACCGGCACGTGCGGGGGGCGCGGGGAGCGCTACAGAACACTACTGGTTATATCACTGTATGTCTATATACAGGGTGCCGGGCGAGGCGCAGCGCGCGCACGTGCTCGCGCACGCCGCCACCGGCACGTGCGGGGGGCGCGGGGAGCGCTACAGAACACTACTGGTTATATCACTGTATGTCTATATACAGGGTGCCGGGCGAGGCGCAGCGCGCGCACGTGCTCGCGCACGCCGCCACCGGCACGTGCGGGGGGCGCGGGGAGCGCTACAGAACACTACTGGTTATATCACTGTATGTCTATATACAGGGTGCCGGGCGAGGCGCAGCGCGCGCACGTGCTCGCGCACGCCGCCACCGGCACGTGCGGGGGGCGCGGGGAGCGCTACAGAACACTACTGGTTATATCACTGTATGTCTATATACAGGGTGCCGGGCGAGGCGCAGCGCGCGCACGTGCTCGCGCACGCCGCCACCGGCACGTGCGGGGGGCGCGGGGAGCGCTACAGAACACTACTGGTTATATCACTGTATGTCTATATACAGGGTGCCGGGCGAGGCGCAGCGCGCGCACGTGCTCGCGCACGCCGCCACCGGCACGTGCGGGGGGCGCGGGGAGCGCTACAGAACACTACTGGTTATATCACTGTATGTCTATATACAGGGTGCCGGGCGAGGCGCAGCGCGCGCACGTGCTCGCGCACGCCGCCACCGGCACGTGCGGGGGGCGCGGGGAGCGCTACAGAACACTACTGGTTATATCACTGTATGTCTATATACAGGGTGCCGGGCGAGGCGCAGCGCGCGCACGTGCTCGCGCACGCCGCCACCGGCACGTGCGGGGGGCGCGGGGAGCGCTACAGAACACTACTGGTTATATCACTGTATGTCTATATACAGGGTGCCGGGCGAGGCGCAGCGCGCGCACGTGCTCGCGCACGCCGCCACCGGCACGTGCGGGGGGCGCGGGGAGCGCTACAGAACACTACTGGTTATATCACTGTATGTCTATATACAGGGTGCCGGGCGAGGCGCAGCGCGCGCACGTGCTCGCGCACGCCGCCACCGGCACGTGCGGGGGGCGCGGGGAGCGCTACAGAACACTACTGGTTATATCACTGTATGTCTATATACAGGGTGCCGGGCGAGGCGCAGCGCGCGCACGTGCTCGCGCACGCCGCCACCGGCACGTGCGGGGGGCGCGGGGAGCGCTACAGAACACTACTGGTTATATCACTGTATGTCTATATACAGGGTGCCGGGCGAGGCGCAGCGCGCGCACGTGCTCGCGCACGCCGCCACCGGCACGTGCGGGGGGCGCGGGGAGCGCTACAGAACACTACTGGTTATATCACTGTATGTCTATATACAGGGTGCCGGGCGAGGCGCAGCGCGCGCACGTGCTCGCGCACGCCGCCACCGGCACGTGCGGGGGGCGCGGGGAGCGCTACAGAACACTACTGGTTATATCACTGTATGTCTATATACAGGGTGCCGGGCGAGGCGCAGCGCGCGCACGTGCTCGCGCACGCCGCCACCGGCACGTGCGGGGGGCGCGGGGAGCGCTACAGAACACTACTGGTTATATCACTGTATGTCTATATACAGGGTGCCGGGCGAGGCGCAGCGCGCGCACGTGCTCGCGCACGCCGCCACCGGCACGTGCGGGGGGCGCGGGGAGCGCTACAGAACACTACTGGTTATATCACTGTATGTCTATATACAGGGTGCCGGGCGAGGCGCAGCGCGCGCACGTGCTCGCGCACGCCGCCACCGGCACGTGCGGGGGGCGCGGGGAGCGCTACAGAACACTACTGGTTATATCACTGTATGTCTATATACAGGGTGCCGGGCGAGGCGCAGCGCGCGCACGTGCTCGCGCACGCCGCCACCGGCACGTGCGGGGGGCGCGGGGAGCGCTACAGAACACTACTGGTTATATCACTGTATGTCTATATACAGGGTGCCGGGCGAGGCGCAGCGCGCGCACGTGCTCGCGCACGCCGCCACCGGCACGTGCGGGGGGCGCGGGGAGCGCTACAGAACACTACTGGTTATATCACTGTATGTCTATATACAGGGTGCCGGGCGAGGCGCAGCGCGCGCACGTGCTCGCGCACGCCGCCACCGGCACGTGCGGGGGGCGCGGGGAGCGCTACAGAACACTACTGGTTATATCACTGTATGTCTATATACAGGGTGCCGGGCGAGGCGCAGCGCGCGCACGTGCTCGCGCACGCCGCCACCGGCACGTGCGGGGGGCGCGGGGAGCGCTACAGAACACTACTGGTTATATCACTGTATGTCTATATACAGGGTGCCGGGCGAGGCGCAGCGCGCGCACGTGCTCGCGCACGCCGCCACCGGCACGTGCGGGGGGCGCGGGGAGCGCTACAGAACACTACTGGTTATATCACTGTATGTCTATATACAGGGTGCCGGGCGAGGCGCAGCGCGCGCACGTGCTCGCGCACGCCGCCACCGGCACGTGCGGGGGGCGCGGGGAGCGCTACAGAACACTACTGGTTATATCACTGTATGTCTATATACAGGGTGCCGGGCGAGGCGCAGCGCGCGCACGTGCTCGCGCACGCCGCCACCGGCACGTGCGGGGGGCGCGGGGAGCGCTACAGAACACTACTGGTTATATCACTGTATGTCTATATACAGGGTGCCGGGCGAGGCGCAGCGCGCGCACGTGCTCGCGCACGCCGCCACCGGCACGTGCGGGGGGCGCGGGGAGCGCTACAGAACACTACTGGTTATATCACTGTATGTCTGGCGAGCCACCCAACGCTCGCCGGCCGTAGACAGGCCCGCGCAGTAGGTGGCCGGGGATCGCCCGGGGCGTCTCCTTCTGTTGCGGCGGCTGGGGCGTGAGGTTTACCTCTCCCTCACGCGTCCTGCCTCTCCCTTCGTTATCATTACTGATTCTGACCTGTCTAGCAATCGCCTTGAGCTTCTCATTCTCGTCCCGGAGGCGCTGTATGAGCTCGTGCTCGTGCGCGCGCTCGAGCTCGAGGTAAGTTGTGGCGTTATCGCCGGCCTCACTCGAGTTCTCCGACCGGCTGCGGTCTCGACTCCTCTCGTGGTAGATTTCGTCTAAGTTCGACTGAAAAATCAATAAAATAAAACTTTTTATTTGGACTGTTTCTGGTTCCGCAGTCAACAAAACACTGAAAAGGATAATTATTAAAGTAATTAATTACAATATTCACTTAGAAGTGTTAATACCTCTTAGGACATTTTTCCGAACTTTAATAATGATCGATGCCATTGATCGACATCGATCGACGTTGATCGATTGGTGTAATAGCTTGGGCTGATCGAAGAAAGAAGTAGAAACTATCGATCGACGTCGCCCTGATCCATTCTAACATCGATCGACGATCGATTGGTGTGGTAAGAATAGAAAAGAAAACATTTATTCGACACAGACACTACACAACAGCACACACACAGTCAAAAAGAAAAGAAAAAATAATAAAATATAAAAATGATATTGTAAAATTGTGCAGAGTGTGCCCATACCGAAAGGGTTACACCCTTCGCATTATATATTTGTTGTCCCATTGCAGGGGTTACCTATCCCTACCCTTACAAGTTACCTTTAAAGTACCCTTATAAGTTAGAAAAATATTTGACCGAATTTCATTTCACCTAAAACTTTTCAACTATTATCGTTTCTTATCAGCATCGTGTATCACTTGACCAATCCATACCATCAATAGATTAATTCGTTTTTTTTCGTTACTCCGACGTTTCATTTGATCGAAAAACTTTTTACCGATGTTACACTTAGCCGAAATATCATTTGTTCGTAATGTTGTAGTTGTAATTGTTCGTAGTAATGTTTCCGAACGTTCATTATACCTCTGTTTTAATTATTTAAATGTAATGGCACTTAATAAAACAGTTGATTATGAACAAAAGTGGTTTTAAGTGGTCCCAGCAAGAAACATGCAAACAAGGATGCTTGCTTCAAGCATGCAGCATGCAAGCAGGCATGCAACATGCAAGCAGGCATGCAACATACAGCAAGCATTGTTTCTGTCACGGCTCCGGCGCTGCGGGGTTTGGGAGGCCCCGCCGGCCAGCCTCAGCCGGGGTTTGGGCCTTCAAACCACCTGCTCCTCACCTCGCCCCTCCGCGCCTACGTGGGCTTAATTACACTCTAGAGGTAGGGCAGACAAGACTGCGTGAAGTCAGTTTTGCAGCGATTCGTTTCTGTCACTAAATTTTGTAGCACAACATATTATTGACTTTTTATCACTATTTAAATTTAATATTGAAAATGCTACCAAGTAACCGGCTTATATTTGTGACCAAATAATATTCCGTAAAATGTTGTTTCGGTGTGGTGGAAATATATCAAATAAATCATTTGGCAAATGAAAAAGTTCAAAAGAGCTTCGGCCAATAGCAAAAAAACATTTTGTAAAATATGATACTTCGATGATCTAAAAATATGTCAAATAATGCATATAGCAAAAAAGACGTCGGTCAATAGTTTTCGGTAAAATGAAATTCGACCAAAAAAAAATCGGAAAGGTGATCGGTTCCCCACTGCAAGACCTGCAAGGCTTTCCTTTTTTCCTTCCATTCCTCCCGGTTTGCGGCAGAGAAAGGATGTGTGGTGTCCTTTCACATTGCAGTGAAGGTTTTATCGAAAAGACTCTTCTGAATACATTTTTAATGGATTCTATACTTTTTATGTTTTTGCTGTTACTGCACTTTAGGTTCGGGAAGGCAGTATTACTGAAAAATGTCATGTTCAGAAACCCAATAATACTTTGAAAGACACGAGAACCGAAGTCAGGACCTAATGCTCAACAGTAGCACTTTTTAATCTTTTTGATAGGCTCGCGTTTGCCTACAATCCCACCTGATGGACGCTTGCCTAAAAGAAACCTTATACACTATTGACGCCCTGATTGTCGCCGCATACCTCCACTGAAAAGGGAGGATCCTCCGACCAGACGGTTGTTTTGTCTGGTGGGCAACTGCTCGATAGTTGATATTCGGACTGTTGTAATGTTCAAATCGCACGGAGAACTTTGCTTGCGCGATGCAAGAGATCTGACAGGATAGGTGGCGTTGCGGTTCTTTTTGTTGCCGTACAAATTTCGTTACTGTTATTCATGTGGCGGCATTGATGCTGCTACACCACTAAACAAGCAAAATGATAACAGTACATACCTGACTAAAATTAACATTCTTCTTCCTAAAATCGTTGATTACTTGATTCATTTTGACTCGCTCATCAAAATCGTCGCTTTTAGAACCTTTCTCATTGGTCTGACTGTTATTTAAAGTCACGTTTGTCTGGGAAATTGTTTCACTTTGTTCAGTAATCGTTCCCCGTTCGATAACGCACTTGGCCCGCATTTGAGACGATTCTAAATACGACTTGAGTATCACAAGTTCGTTTTTTAATAAATCGTAGTGTGAATGGACATCTTCGGTTTCCGATTTGTGTGTTCTATTTACTTTGACGTTCTTATCATGAACGATTTTCAAGTTTTCCAGTTCGGATCGTTCGCGTGTTATGTTTTCTCTTTCTTTTTTCATGGATTCGAGGTGGCTCTCCAAAACCGCTAGTTCGCTTGATATCTGTGATCGCATTTCTTCGCCGCGTTGCTTTAGTATATCTTCGGCTTCAGCCAGCTGGGTTTTTAGACTGTCTTCCTGTAAAAAGTATTGAAATTGTTTATTCAAGGATTGATATTAAAAAAAAAGCCTTTTATGAGGCATGTCACAATCACACAGTAAAAAGTCAAGTCAGCGCCAAGCGGGCGACCCTAAAGATAAGGAAATTGTATATTTTACATCCGATATACTCCGTGGCATTTTAATATTCTTCTGTCATCCGACAAGGGCAGCCCACTTCATAACTTTTAAACATTCATTAAAAAAGATAATACTGAGAATTTAAATAATAAAAAAATATAATTATTATGACTTTTCGAGTCTTGTGCTATTTTATCCCGGATACATTGAGTCGACCGCGTTTGTAAGAAAACTAAAATGTCATGATGTATAAACAGCACGGTGTCTCCTGTACTATGAGGTTGCTTGTACCTTGAGCTCCAGCCGCTCAGTCTCTGCGCGCACGTCCAGCATGGCGCGCGTCATGTGCTCGTGCTGTTCACGCAGCGAGCGCGCCAGGCCCCACAAGAACTTCTTCTTGTGCTGGATGCTGCGTTCTAGTTCTTCTTCGCGGACCTTGAACGTTTCCTCCAACTGGAAGGAAAGTTAGAGAGTCAATACCTCCTGCCAGGGTTGAGGGTTGCAAAGGACATTTGGAGGAACACGGGTGGGTTTTAGTCAGTAAGAGTCTGACACTCCGTTCCGATTCGCCTAGAGCGGGAAATCATCAAATGACTCCTTCATTTGATGATTTCCCAATAAAAAAAAAGTGATTCAATAACTGGCATTCAATAGCACTCCAGCGGCCTGGCCAAAGTTAGCTGCAGATCACCGTGTTCAAACACGGAAAATTAGACCTTGCTGTAAGATGTTTCTTACAGCAAGGTCTAATTTTCCGTGGTCCCTTGAACCGCCTCAGAACGTAAGTAGGAACATGTAACGCCAACCTCGTAAAGTGGGGCTAACTTGACGGATAAGCAGCAGGGTGTGGGTGTGTGCCTCCTAGTTGGAATGTCTTACCTTTTCAATGGAGTATTTTATTTCTTTAAAAAAAAAACGTTGCCCCACACTAGGAATTTCTCCTGTGTCGTGGGTGAGTTTACAAACATACAAACCCGGAACAACTACCTGTAGGCCATACAAATATTTGGTTCGTGCGGGAATCGAACCCGCGACACGTAGCGCAGCCAATCGCTCAACCACTGCGCCAACCGTGTCGTCAACGAGGAAGTGTGGAGGAACTTTCCACACTATTTCTCTATCGCTTAAAAGCGTTTGCTCAAAAACCTAAGCCCAGCAGTGAACAATGGGACAATCTCGCCACACTAAGCCAGCCGACAGACACACACTAGAGTCTACAGTGGCGATCACCAGAAAAGCTCCAAGGCATTGAAGCTCGACGAATCCCGAAAAACGATCATGCTCCGTCGTCGACCATATCATCACTTTCCGACCTTGCTTGCTTTTAACCACAATCTCACCTACCAATAACAAAACGATTCCACTGCAATGAAATAAGCAGAAATAAAAAGCAGTTGACACACATGAGGATTTCCAGACGCCAACGAAAGACTTGGCCCCACTGCATGATTTCCCAGCAGAACTAACCTCGTTTCGTTTCTGCTGCAGCTGCATGGCGTGGGTGGCCATGGACCGCTTCACCTTCTTCTCTTCCTGAATCTTTACCATTTCCACCTCCGACTCGTATACCGATTTCAACTGCTGGAACATCTACAAAAAAATATTTATTTTTTCCAAATCTAAGAATGCAATTTGGTTTTTTTTAAAGTTAAGAACCTCTCCTGTAGCTGCAAGGTTTTAGATACGTTAGGTACCTGAGGCGTTTAGAATCTGTGATTATTATCAAAATCGAGCCGAAAACGGGCAATAGGCCAAGTCGTGACAGTTATTAGAAAAATATTAAAAAAAACCTTGGTCATGTACGTTTCAAATTTTATGGATTAAATTCTGGTAATTGATTCAGTTATAAAACATGGTAAATCTGATTTAATAAAAATCATAACTAAAGGAATCCAACAACTGAATTTTATTTAGAACGCACCTAAAACTAACAAATTACTTTTTTTCCTCAATTAAGAAGTAGCAATTAGTAATTGGCACACCATTTTGGAATCCAGACTAAACGCGCCATCTTTTAAAGTCACTTGCCAAAATAGTGTAGTACATTTTTTACAGTCCACGCTGTACGCTGTAAAGTTGGGTGAGTGTTGGGAAAAAATCTAACATTTTATTTAAAACTGAGGCAGTTATGTTTTAACTTTTAACTGTAATTTACAGAAGGATTATTCATGGTTACATCACAGAAAGAAAACTGACGAAAAGTTAATATTTGTAGTCACAGGACTTGAAAGATCATCACAGGGTGTCACTTTTTGAGATTTATTTTTGAATCCATAAAATTTGAAAAGTACATGATCAAGATTTGTTTTAATATTTTTCTAATAATTGCCACGACTTGGACTATTGCCCGTTTTAGGCTTGACATTGATTTCTGGAACATGTTGTTTATAAGACAAAGTTCAAGTTCGTTCATCAGGTCTTTTTTTAAATGAAAAAAAAAAAAACATTTATTCAAAATCAACTTACGACTACATGACGCTCTGTAGACTGTAAATGGTTGATAAGATGGCAACAAATGTTAACTCTCCAACATTTAGTATTAATAAACTTTAATAGATTACTTATAAAAACTTTGGGATTCGTTACAAGAGTCCAAGACAAATCTGGACAAGACCTAATTTCTATTCTCTCATAATTTCTCGTACACTAGTATGCATGCGGCAAGGGTGTTAAGGGTCCAAATATCGTTAATTTCAAAGATGAAACAAAGCCTAACAATATCGCAGTCAAGATGATAAGGCGAAGACCAATTTCCATCTACCACATGTATGAAATATAATGAAAACACTCAATTCGGGACAACAGTACCGTTTAAACTCTAGTGAAATTAGTCTACGACTTTTCTAGTTGTACGTTTACCCATATAAAAAAAAAACAAAAATACATAATGGAATGAAATTAAAAAAAAAACAATCAAGATTATCATAAAAACCTCATCAATGAGGGTTTTCTCCATAACATTGATATTTTTAACGAGGCTATCCGACCTCAGAGGACTCCTGCTAGCACTCTCCTTATTTTTTAAATCCTGAAAGAAAACCATTTTAAAACTCGATTTAACTACGATTTTATATGGACCGAAGAGTTCAAATTAGTATTAGTTCGTTCGTTAGTTCGTTTAGTTATTAGTGCTGTTATCGATCATAAAAATATAGTGAGCTGAATATTCAACAGATTCTCTATAATCATCTTGATCGTTATTATCTAGGCCTTATTCCATATTAATTGGGATCGGCGCAACAAACTTTTCTTTCTACTAGTTCGTTAGTACATGTTAACATGTCGCAGCCAACAGGCTTAATCAGCCTATTAATTGGCTGCTTAGACTTTTCATTGACAGCGCTGTTTAATCAACGGGCTAAATGACATCCAGCCAATGCGTCTAATACAACATTTAATAGACAGGCTGGCAAGATGCTTAGGCCGTTCATAGAATAAGGTAACCGTAACAACAATCAATTTCAACGTTCTATCCTCGACGACGGAGCCCCACTGCGCGGACTTACCATTCGAACCTAACCTACCTGTGTCAGGGTGCCCTAAGCTCCCTGTGCCCTATGTTCCGCTAATTGACTAGGCAAGTCAGTAAACGATATTGAACCAATTCAATTAATTTAATAGGGATGGGATGCCACTTAGGACGCTTATCAAACGGCGCCTTTCAATGAAACGGCTAGGCAATTAACAATAAGATTTTAATAACCATAAGATTTATTTCTCCCACAAAGTACAATATTACAAATAAATGGTGTTACAAATATTGGAGGTACAAATGTTTGTGGGAGTCAAGAATCCAAGCTAGGATACCCTGTTCTATGGACTCTTGGCCCCCCTCGCCAAGATTGGGATTATCACAATAATTGTAGGACATGTATAATATAATATATAATATATCTTGGGACGACTCACACACGGTCATCCGATCCCAAACTAGGCAGAGCCTGTGCTATGGCAACCAGACAACTGATAAACATACTTATATATTTCTAAATACATACATATTATAGACATATTACACCCAGACACAGAACAAATGATCATGCTCATCACACAAAGATTTGTCCTCGCACGGCTCAGTCGCGTCTCGAGCCATCACTTGGGGTGAATCGGGACAGCTCGAGATCTCAGTTGTCAGCCCTTTTCTAGCCAAATCATCTGTAACTGAGCCGATGAGCCGATCCATCTTTAATTTGGTCCCCTACTCTTAACTTTCATTAATGCCACTTTCTGACTTCCATATATATGCATTTTTCATTCTACAACTCAACGTTTTGAGAATACTTTCATTGTGAATACAGTTAAAGCGTAGAATTATCTGTCGGAGTCAAAGTTTCCTCATAGCTACAACCTGGGGGTCTTAAGTCAAGAGTGAACAGGTTACTTCTAGGCAAACGTGCTCCGTCGTACACCATCGCTATCTATGAGGTAAGATTGTGGTCAGAGCTTATCAATATGACGACACGGTTGGTGCTAATTCAGCCAATAGTCCATTTTAAACCCTAAACTAACGTACATAGAGTTGAAATTAGCTTTTAGGTCAAAAAGACTGAATAACCTACCTCGGCTAGATATTTCTTCTTCTTCTTATACTCCTCCTTGAGCTTATACGTCTTGTTTTGGCACTTCTTACAATAAGAGTAGTGGCTACACTCTGGCAAGCAGAGTTTCCTGCTTTGTTCAGGCTCAATTTCAGTGCTGCCCAAAGACTTTGTTGAACTTAGGATAGAAACTTCTGATAAACCTGTTAAAAGTAGATAATTATTTACAATTTAGTCTAGTTGTAAATCAGGGGCGAGTCCAGGATTGTCGTTGGGAGGGAGGGGAGGCTTGACCCAAGTCTCTTTTCGTAAATTCCTCAATGACTTCGTTAGGTTGTAGACTACCAAAGATATCATCGATATTTCTTAATAAGACACGGATATATTGGATTTGGATGGGATTTATTGTAAACAAAACGATTTTTTAATTCTCTCAATTTCGATAATGTATCGAGAAATATTAATCTAATAAAGATTTATTACAATTTTACGGAGTCTGCAATTTTCCGGTGACATATGCAAGTTGCTTGCAGGTAGAAACACAGCCTTAAAAGTATTTTAATAACTTACTTGTTCGGGGCTCCACTACACACTCCTTGTACATGGGCATGCCCTTCAATATGCACAGCAATAGAGGTTGTTGTTTCTCATTATTGTACATTTGTACTATATTCGACGCATGTTCGGAATCACACTGTACACCTGGAAATGGATGAGAAGAAAAATTATCAACATCTTTAAACAGCCTGTCCTTTTTTTCAGTTCCCTGCTAAATACAATAAAAAAATTATTAGCATTTATCACAATGACGCCAAAATCTTGGGCATAAAGTAAGTAGAAAAATAATAGCCAGAATTTCACACAGCAAGCTCAGAACTTGGGATTGGTAACCAGGTCGTTAACGAACGACAAAGCAAGTGAATAAAGCCACTGCAGTGAGGAGCTTTTAAAGTACAAAGTCAAAACGTTTATTTCAATTAGGCCATTAAACGGCACTTTTGAACGTCACCATTTACAGTTCAGTAAAATAATAATATTACATTAATAAAGTGACTCTACTGTCCATTCAGAAAGGTAAGTAGATACTTATGGAGAAGAACGGACAAGAAACTCCATAGTTACTCAATATTTGGTATGCAAACATTAATTTAATATTATGTGAGGATGATGCACCCAGAATATGCTACTTATAAGAACAAAGTATTACTAGCAGAGGTAAACTTATTCATTTTCTAAAGAAATTTAGGTAAATGGTACTCACATATTTACAAATTGGAACCATTAATTAAACAGAAAATAAAAAGAAAAAAGAAACAGTATACAGTAATACCCCGCTTTACGCGAGAGATACGTTCCGCAAAAAATCGCGTTAAGTGAAATTCGCGTATATCGGGGTTTCCGATTATATTTACATAGTCAAAAGTTAATACAAAAATATACATGTAATTTGAATCAATCACTTTAATTCTAATTAACACTTTATGCAGTATTACATTTTTTTTTTACGGAAAAATACATCTATTGTCTTTTGGGTAGCGTTTATTTAACGTTCTTGTAAAATACGTTCATAACACCCATCGCTGTTTTTTATTGTTTGACACACGGTCAAAACATGGTCATCATCAGTCATCACCTCATCACTGTCTGCTCTGCAATATGTCCAAACCTGAATACATTTTTGAAAGAGCATTTTGTATTAAGCTTGAAGATAAAACTCTCTCTCCTACTTGTTGTTCCTCATCGTTGATGGGATTAGGTATTCTATTATTATTATTATTTAACAGTTTATGTACACACATTTAACAAATAAATAAGAAGAAGGGAACAGAAAAATAGGTACAAAGGTGATGCTTATTCTGTAACTCGATTAGATCTTTATTGCTGAGAGGTTCGTAGTCCGTTGCTAAATCTATTCGAGATCTTCTACCGGGACATCTTCTTTTCTTCTTGAAGATGTCGCGGTAGAAGATCTCGACTGAACTGGACTGAACTTAAAAGTTCAGTCATCTCAATCATTGCAGCAATGTCTTCAAGTACTTGTCTCTGCATCTACATTATGTACATACATATTCCTAAGTAATCAATTCGCGTAATGCGAGGCATTTTAACGCGAAATTTGAAATTCGCGTTAAAGCGAAACCGCGCATAACGGGGTCGTGTAAAGCGGGGTATTACTGTATCTATAAAGTTAATTCATAAATCAACTAGTTTGATTTTGTTTATCACTAATTTTACTAAAAAGATGTTGATATTGTCGATTTTGGCTGTTCGACCTAAAAAGCGTACTTTTCAAACCATTATATCTCCACATAAAACGTATCTAACGAAAGTGTGAATTACTAATTATTGTAGGAAATATTTCACTCTAAAAATGTAGGTGAGAACATTTTTACATTAATAGAGTATTTTGTGAATTCTAACCAGATAAACGAACAGTGTTTTTTAAATTCCCTTCACAGTGGTCATTTCGAAGCTTGAAATATCAGAAACCAGTCATAAAATTTACAAACAAACAAACTTATTTAATTGTTCATATCCTTGAGCAAAAACCTACCAGAGATTTTTTTGATTTTCAGCTCCTAACATAGATAAATCAAACAATAAACAAAGTGAAATTAACAAGAAAAAGCGGTTGCTAAATTCATTATTTACTCCAATAAATCTTACATAATTTTACAAAATAAAGATGTACTATAATAGAAGAATATCTTCTTTACAAAATACGAAACAGCATTCAGCTTATTTAATTAAATTAAATTAATTACAAGTTTTTTAAAACTACTATAAAACTGTAAGCATAAATCGTTTCAAATCAGTCCGCCGCGAGGCCTTTCAGAGAGTGGACGTATCGCTCGGTTCTCTACGCGTGACCTCTCCTGACCCTTGGCGTCGAGTGAGTTTATAGTGCGACCTAACGATCTTGGTTTGGTAAGTAAAATATTTATTTAGATGATTGACAACAATATTTTTCGAAACAAGAAAAATTGTTTCAGATGCCATGGGGAATAAAAACAAAAAA
>NDFZ01004041.1:0-21461 GCA_002192655.3 Mamestra configurata
GATCGCCTCGACGAGGACACGGCGGTGCTCAGCCCAAGCAAGGCAGATCTCCACCGTATGCTCGACCGTGTCCTCCGGGCGATCCTCACAGTGCTGACGACCGGGCGTGTCCTCCCGCTTAATCCGAAACAGGTACCTCCCGAAACATCTATGAATACTCCTGCCGACCAAATTTCGTGACAGTGGTCTATCAAAACGTAAAGGGGAATGCCGATTTTAGGCCTTGCGATGCCCAAGAAATAAAATTTAGTAAAAAAAAATATGTAAATTTTACGTAACTAACTCTTCTATTCACGACGCGATACAAGTCAGTAACATTTTTTTAATAAATAATACATATTGAAACAATACAACGAAATAAACAGACATTTGCTAGGTTGCTAATTTAAAATCCGGGAAAAAATAAAGATTTGTTGCAAAACATTGATTTGACATTTACACATATTGTACTTTATTTATTTGTCCTTTTGTTTATAGAAGTCCCAGTGCATTCGATGTTACTTGTGGCCACTCAGGGCCTAAATCACTATGGCGGTTTGGCATTCCCCTTTAAAAATAGTCCTCATGACCGGTTTCGGCCACGGCGACCACTCTCAAACAAGACTAGCCAGCGGCGCGGGACATATTATAGTGCACAAGTGTGTGCGCAAACACAGGTGCACTCCCTCTTCCATCGCTCTCATTTTCCGATGGGACGGCAACCCGACACGACCGAGAGAGATCTGGCGCAGGACCATCGGCTTAACGTGCTTTCCGAGGCACGGGGGTGTCTCACAACCAACTTCCAAACTCCGGGCTGACACTGTGAAATTCCTATTGCAAGAGCCACCAAGATAGATAGACCAAAGAGAGGAGGGAGGAGGGGGAGGTTAGATTTATCAAGAACGTAGAAGATATACTAGCGCAAACACAGGAGCACTCTCAGCTCCTATGAACATGTCACAGTCTTTTACTTCCCCTGCTTTAAAGGGACATAGAAATAAGGAACCAAATCAGCACTTCTCAAAATATTATGCCTGTTAATAATTCTAACATTTACCAAAACACCACTGTTTTAATATACCCGAGTTGACTCGTCAGTAAGAAGTCTGTATTTCAAACCATAGCTACCAGGCATTTCACTCGCCCTGACAGATGACAGATTAGGAAGACATTCCCTCAGGCTACCGTCAGATGTTTTGCTGGCTTGTAGATATCGCTAACTGTGATATGAAGGATGAATCTGTTTGTTTACTTAAATGATGCAGCTTAATGCTAAATTATGTTCGAATATCCTGTGTATTAAGGTGAAAATAGAGCTTCTACAATAACTCGAGATTTTCTAGGAATACAAGATAAAACTATAGGAACAATTTTATTGTTGTTGCTTTAAGGCTCTATGAAACTAATACATAGACTTTTTTTTCTGTTGAGAAGACCATTCAGAATAAGAAAAAATATACTTTATTACAAAAAGAAACAAGTTTATGTGTACAATCCTCACTAATATTATAAATGCGAAAGTAACTCTGTCTGTCTGTCTGTCGCGCTTTCACGCCAAAACTACTGAACCGATTTAAATGAAACAGATAATCCTGAGAAAGGACATAGGCTACTTTACAATGCGAAAAAAGGGTTGTAAGGGGTTGAAAGGGGGGATGAAAAGTTGTATAGAAGTATCGTCATTTTTAGAGCTAGAAGCTTTGAACTTATTTTTTAGGCTGTTGATTCGATATAAATAAATATGGCATTCAAAGTTTGTAAGTTTTACCCTCAAGGGTGTAAAATAACAATAGGATGGAGGATAAAAGTTTGTATGGAAATAGCTCATTAAAGTATTTATGAATGTGTCTAATTTGTAAAATAATTAGCCTATATAATTAAAAATGCTACCCAAAGACGTAGCTCTACGCAGACGAAGTCGCGGGCACAGCTAGTAAAGCACACACAAACAAACCACAACTCACAACTCTGCAACACAACAACAACACAACACAACAACAACACACACAACACACACTCACAACTCTTTTACACAACCGAATGACGTATACTCGTCACGGTATTTTATGCAAACTCGTATGGCCTTAATCTTGGAAATTAATGAGCCGATTTTAACTTAATACGCGTTTCCATCACCAAAAACATCTTGCTCTAAAATAAAAGCATAAAACACTTGATTGTCCGCCGTATATGAACAAACCGCTATTTCTTCCATCAATTTCATCCTTAAATAATACGTGAACCAATACAGCGTCTCCTTATTTATTTCATATCATTTTTCGTCACAGACGCAATAGACAGAATTGTAAGAAATATCGCTTCAGCTTCGTACACTATCTTATTCACATTCGAGTGTCATACGGGCTATTTCTCCATGACATGTCTCTTACAGATTTATGTGTTTTCCTACGTGTGGACGACTGTGTTTTTGAGTGTATTTGTTTCGTGGGATGTGTGTTGGAAATTGGTTTTTTTTTTAGAAGTAGTTGAATAGGGTATTTAACTGGATTTTCTATTACTTTTCTCACAACCGGAATAAAATACAAGATTCCAAAAAGTGACGGAGTTTTACGCGTTCTATGAACAAACACGAACAAAGATTGTGTGTTACGACAGTCCTCCTTCATACAGGCAGGCGTGATGTGAAATGATTGAATGATGAACATATATGTTGCATAGATTCACAGAAAATATAAACCTAATTAAATATTCATAACACTTAATAGTGTCATGAAAACCCAGCTTCTGATAAACATTGTCGGTAGGTATAGTGCCTAATAACTGAAGCACTGTTCCTAGAAATCTACTGTACTACTTACAGATAATTTGCAATGATATTGACCCCGAAAAGTCGGGATCCAAATTGTTTTTTTTTCTATTATATCATTACACTTGTATACCCCTGGTTTGCGGAATTTGTTCGAAAGAGTCACCGCGGCCCTGGAACGAAAAAGACAATTGGAGGAACACGAATGGGTTTTAGTCAGTAAGAGACTGGCACTCCCTTCCGCTCACCCAAAGCAGAAGAAGTCATTTGATGATTGCCCATTCTTAAATAAGAATAAATAAATACCCCTGAGGATTAGGCACAGGGGACCCAAGGAACCTACACTCAAATCATGGCCATTTCAAATCTCGAAAAAAACATATTAAAAAGGTATTTCAAGCCAGTGCTTGCATTTTCTTCGTCATTTCTCTGGAAGCCGCACCAAATTTTGAACCCACCAAAGGATAGGTTATGAGTCTCGGATCTCGAGATATATGAGACATGTCTCTAAAGAATTTAATATCTAACGTTGGCCGTACATACCGCGTATCGATTCTGTAAGAATTTTTGGAGTATTTTAAAGTAAGTTTTGGATGAATAAGTTTAAGTTACGAAGTTTCTAGAGCTAATGTTTACTGTTCTTAAGGTGGAAGGGCCAGGGTAGACCGCGAAATTAATTTTCTTATGTTTTTGCAATTTGCAAGTCAGTGTCAGGCTGTATGTTGAACAGAATATGATTCGCGATCGTAATACGTTTTTATTTACAGAATTATAATCATTTAAATCATCAATACAACCCCCTAAGTTCATTTAACTCGATTGAATGGTTATTTAATTTAAAAGTCATTCAATTGAGTTACATGAATGATACAACCTGTATTGATGAGTTTAATTATTATAACTCAGTAAAGCCATATTTGTTACGGTCGCCAATCGTATTATAATTTGAATTTCGCGGGCTAACCTGGCACTTTCACCTTAAGTTAAATACCTCCCGTTCTGAATCAAGAACACCAACTAGACAGGAAAATAAGGAGAAATTCAAGCTCTTAGATCGAACAAAACAGTCACCGATCTATGTACTAGCCATGACGGGTACTCAACTGCTTGTATTCAATGATAATGTATCGGTAGCATTGTATAAAGTGATTATAGAAGGCTGCCTGTATGTATTCGTGTTTTGTTTTGGTTTTAATTCCGTAGAATATATCATAACTTAATACAACCAGTCAAATGGTAAATTCGGAAATCTTAAACGGCGAATTAGATAAATAACCGGTCAAGTGCGAGTCGGACTCGCGTGCAAAGGGTTCCGTACGAATAAATATTTCTTTTACGTTACTTTAAAATTAGCCTAGAATGTCCTCACTATTGGGACATAGATTTTATCTTTGCGAGATAGAATGGGCCATAATCCGTGTCACATATCTTCGAATTTTCGGTTGTAGATTTAAGACCTGAATGAAAAAATTACATAAAATTTATAGGGTATTTGACTAAAAAATCTAATTAGTCCTTCAGATAGATTACCAAAAAATATTGGACATGTATTTTTTCTTTTGTCACGTGAACAAAAAATGAAGACGATACAGTGCATTGAAAACTCGTGTAACGTCACTTACCAGTACACTTTTACTGGCAAGTGACGTTACAAGCCCCCACTCCTTATCTTTGATGAGTTTTATCTTCGTATTTTTTTACTGATTAGATCAAATTAAAAATACGAGTCCAATATTTTTCGATGATCTAACTGACGGACTAAATAGAATCTTAGTTTTATAGCCCAGGCAACATTTCTATTGCCTGCTTTGGATAGATCCCACCACCACTTGTATCTTTGGGCCACCACCTGCTCTGAATACCACCTATGACCTCACAGCCAATAAGGAAAACATTGAAATCGACGACATGGTTGGCGCAGTGGTTGAGTTGTTGGCGCAGTGGTTGAGTGGTTGGCGCAGTGGTAGAGTGGTTGGCGCAGTGGTTGAGTGGTTGGCGCAGAGATGTGGTATACACAAATAAATGTATGGCTCAGCTAAGTGAAGGCACATTCATATATCATGGCACGCCGTGCAGGCTGGACGTGCCAACACTGAGTATTGAGCGTATTTACTGAATTTGGTTTTTTAACTTAAATCCCTAAGCCCTAAACTAGTGATCATAGTGAACACTACGTTTGGCTGCATCTGCGCTGCGTGTCGCGAGTTTGATCCCCGCACGGAACAAATATTTGTATGGCCCACAGATAGTTGTTCCGGAACTGGCTGTTTGTGTATGTGAATTTGTATGTTTGTAAACGCACCCATGGTAGGTACAGGAGAAATTTCTAGTGTTAGACAAAGTTTAAAAAAAAAACATAGCACGTTCCCCTGCAGCTATACTGCCTAAATCTTTTTCTTCATTAACTATCACAATATCCTCCAAATCAGTCCAATCTGCCACGCCTTACTGTTTGAAGTCTAGCGCTCTTGACGTTGAAGTCGCTTAGACTTCTGCTCACGTCCCTACGGCAAAACGAGGGTGAAGTGAGAAACTTTAAAGCGGGGGGAGACAACTTTATTTACTCAATTGTAATCCTAGCAGTGTCTCATCAATTTGTCCCCGATACGGGAACCGAACCCAAATACGTGACTTGAGAAGGCCGATATTTTGAGTGTCTGTATTAATTATGTCATATTTATGGAGAAATGTAGGCCCATTGACTAATCCAAGGTTAAGAATTTGTTCGAAAGAGTTACCGCGGCTTTGGAACGCAAGAGGCCATAACCAGTATGTCCTTTTGTCTGTGCGAGCTTTGGGTGGCTCGCTGTCCGATCACCACCAGGCCAGGGTCGATGGCGCGTTGTTTTCCACGGGCGCCTCAAACAGATGTCAGCATAGGAGACGGGGCTCGCTAGGGCCAGAGCCTGCCAGGGTTAGGGTTAGGGGAATTTGTTCGAAAGAGTCACCGCGGCCCTGGAACGCAAAGGGCTTTAGAAGGGACACGGATGGGTTTTAGTCAATATGAGTTTGACACTCCCTCCCGCTCCGGTGGAAGGAGTCATCGATGATTTCCCATCTACAAAAAAGGCCCTATGATTAATTACAGAAAGTCAACAAAAAGGCAAATTGCATTACAAACTTGAATTGAGTAAAGTATTCAAAATCAAGTCACAATACATATAATCAGCGACAATCATTGTTAAATAATTGACAATTATAGGGAAATCAGAGTTGTTTTGCCAGTTTACGACAGCAACGCGAATGATCCTTAAAATTACGAAAAATCCGCCTCTGGTGTATTTCATTTGTTTCATTCTACACATAAACAGCAACATTGACCTAGAATACAATGATGAATGAGACAACTGTAGCGGCATCAATGCCACCACAAAAAAACCAACGTAGCAAAATCTACATCGCAATAAAAATAACCGCAACGCCATCTATCCCGCCAGCTGCGAACTACCGCGAATAAACTCAATGAAATCCTGCATCGCGCAAGCAAAGTTCTCCGTGCAATTTGAGCATATACAACAGTCCGAATATCAGCTATCGGGCAGTTGCCCACCAGACACAACAACCGTCTGGTCGGAGGATCCTCCAAAGGAGCTGTACGGGACTTTCTCTTTACCGCATACTCCCATAAAACCATAGCAAACTGATAGGTTCGAAGTAGGTATACTCCTAAATAATAATATAATAATAATAATATGTTACATACCAGCAATCCCTCCTGCCAACCAGACCAGAACGAATAATCCTCATACATACATCGAGCCCAGTATCTCGAAGAGCATGTTAAATCAATGGACTCGAATATCTATAACAGTCGTTAAAGGCTCTCAGAACCCTGAAAGTCTAACGACCCATCTAAATGTAAGATAGTGGTGCTACGGACTAAATTGAATTGTGTGGGCTTCGTCTAAAATATTGATATTCTACAACGTCTTAGACTGGATGGCGATATGCTCGTAGATAGTTGGTAATGGCTAGACTAGGGATACGGATCAGCTGGATCTTTTCAATTTAATAAAGAGATGAAACAAAACCAAATGATTGTGAAAAAAAGAATTTCATCTGCCTAGCCTTTTCCCAACTATATTGGGGTCGGCTTTCAGTCAAACCGGATTCAGCTGAATACCAGTATTTTACGTGGAGCGACTGCCTACCAGACCTCCAAAACCCATCAATTGGATTACACGGTACTTCTTGGCAAAACTGGTGTCAGATTATCTGGCTTCTGACTATCCGTAACGACTGCCAAAGATCCACAAATGACAGCCGGGACCAACGGCTTAACGTACTTTCCGAGGCACGGAGGAGTCTCGGTATGTTAAGATGGTCACCCATCCACAAACCATCCTTGGCAAGCGTTGCTTAACCTTGAAGATTTACCGGTGCGGCTGTTATTATTTAGCCACGAGCTCCTCCGTGAGAAAAAACAATTTAAAGATAAAAATTGGTCCACTAAATGTCCTCTACGAGCAAAGATATATTGAAATGAACCTTGTTCTGGCGTAGATAGTTGGACCCATACCACCCAGCTGATAGATACAAATATTTTCGACAGGAATTAGTTGTACGATGTCTGAATGAATCGTAAGAATTATAAGTTTATAACCTACTAATATTATACATGTTTGTATGTTTATTATTTATTCGGTTGACATGAGTAGACCTTGATCTGGATTAATATCCTTACTTATAATACATAATTACACTTTCTCACTTATATTATAAATGCAAAAGTTTGTGATGTTTGTTACTTCTTCACGAGCAAACGGCTGGACCGATTTAGATGAAATTTGGTATAGAGATTATTTGAGTCCCGGGAAAGGACATAGGATAGTGTTTATATGTTCCCTTGGGATAGTTTTTGACATTCACACGGGCGGAGAATAATTTTATTTCATTTTAAAGTTAGTATAGTTATTGTTAGAGTTGTTAAATTTCACGCGATATTTTACAATCCTACGGCGTTTGCAATTTTCCGGTGACATGGCTACATTGTAAACCAACCCAATTTACATTGTTAAAAGGAAAGGTCGAGAACACATCACAGAGACAGCCTTAACCAAAACAAAGTACCCATCAAGATCCCCATGAAAAAATAAACACTTTATTCCACACGTAAACATTTCAGTACCTCATAACCCTATTCTTCCCGAATGCCGAAATATAACAGAAAATAAAGTAATATTTTATCGTTACTTACCCCGTTTACATACAACACAGGACGTGATCTAATTTAAGCCGCGCTCCTGTCAGCCCTAGGCCTAATCTGCGCCATGTCAGTGCCGATAAACACTGAAACGCTGCTATCATCTGTCCCTTTCCATCATAGTGTTCTGACGTCGATTTATCCTTGTCTTGTTGGGCTATGGTGCTCAAAATGTTTTTTTTTTCGGAGCAAAGAATGTAGTGCATGGTCATGGAACAGTCATATTTGAATTTAGGTATTGTTAGGGTTTCCTAAAAGAAGTGTACGAAAAGACCGCCTGGTCTTTTCGGACACTTCTTTTCATATAATTTGTTTTTTCTGTGCTTTTTATGAGAAAATCACTGAAAGTCCTACAATTTTTTTTTTGACGATGACCATTTGCAGTTCAGCACCCTAAGGCCTGACCTCAAATGAATTTAAGGCCCCCAGCCAGGGCTCAATACTTATACATACTTCTAGGCATATTTTAACATACTGAAATTAATGTGTGTTCAATTTCAAATTAATGTGTGTTCACACACTAACTGATGAATTGATGTCCTATTTAATTTTTCTAATCCCGTGATTGATTGTTTAAATTTTCCTGAAAACAGTACTTGCGTTCTCAAATAAATTACACAACTGAGTTCAATAACCTGCAAAAATCCTTATCACAACACAAAACACAGCCCACAACTTCAAACAATACACAACACAACTGTTCAAGGGGCAACCACAAAACTTTGAGAACCACAGCATAGTTTATACATCTATCTTTTGTCCCAGGACACTTAGCCCACTCCCGTCGCCTTCGGC
Source organism: Mamestra configurata (assembly GCA_002192655.3). Taxonomy (NCBI): domain Eukaryota; kingdom Metazoa; phylum Arthropoda; class Insecta; order Lepidoptera; family Noctuidae; genus Mamestra; species Mamestra configurata. The sequence goes on from NDFZ01004041.1 coordinate 8,748, forward strand.
TCTTCAAAGAGGAACATAAATTAACCCCTCACACTAATTACACACATACATCATTCAATTTTAATTTTTCACGACGTTTTCAAACATTTTTACGGTCGAAAACGATTTTATTATAGACTTTAAGAATCGTTATTTACGATCCAATATCGGTTTTAATTGTTGGGGTGCGACTTCCGAAAATTAGGTGTGGCTTCATTTGGATTGCTATGGACTTTTGGTAACCTCTAATACTGTGATTGGTTTTCTCCTTTTTGGTGGTGATTTTGTGAGTGTAAATAAATTGGTTATGAAATTTTATTTTAATTTGAAATATATATAGTTAGTTAAGTATTTAAAATTATTATAATATGTACAAATAAATAAATAATGTTCTTAGAATTAATAAATTCGATCGATTCCCAGATCTGCATAAGTGTTTGAACTTCCATCAGGATTTTATACCATCGCTCCATGTCTTGGCATCCCGGTGTCAAGATATGGCCATAGGGTTTTTTCATAGGTAGGTACGTGTACGAGGTACCTACGAGAACAGTACGGTGAAATCGAAATATAGACTTAAGCGTGTACTTACTTATTCCCCGTATTAAACACTACGTCATTGCTCATTGAAGAATTCACAGACTTACCACAAAGTCGCAGACAAATGTCAGTGTGATAATTTTTTTTTATTCAGAGTTCAAAGTCTGCGCAGACATAAATCTGTATCGTGTGGACGCACTATACCACCCGAATTGATAATTTGAAGATAAAATATGACACACTCTAATCTAAAGCTATAGTTTGACAGGTTCCATGATTTTCTATGAGTTTGATTAGCTCTCAACTTTTATTTTTGTATGATTTCAATAGGACATCAGGGGTACCGAAATCTTAACTTAAAACAGGACATCACAGCAAAAACATTTCATAGTAAACTCAACGTCATTAAAACCATAATTGGAGTCGCTCTCAAAAGGGAAAGCAAGGCAGTAGTGTGAAAATGTACATTAGCATCAAATATGCACAAACCAAAGTCACATGGCGGCACTAACAGCACTCGAAGTCTCCATTACGCACAAACTTCCATGTGGACGAAATTTTAATGAAAGCCTAATAATTCCCTTCATAAATACAAAGCAACTATCAAAGTTTCCCTTTAGAAATTCAAAGGTTTATGAAATATTCAGCTGGAGAGCCTATGCGTGATGCGACGTGTTTTAAGATTTGTAGAAAAAACGTTTACAACCCAAAGCATAAAGACAGATATAAAATGTTTTGTTAAGGCAGTTGTCTTACCGCTGACGACCAGCGAGAAGCGAGTAAAGCTAGAAACTAGATCGAGTGTGTAGTACCGATAATTTTGTCGCTCGGATCTAAGGGAGTGCTTCTGTGCGACGGGCGATAACTCGCCTAACTCGCTCCGACTCGCACTATAGGTGGAAATGACCACTGGCTGGTCTCTTGGCGAGAGTTCTACCTTCTGACCGCGAAGCGAGCATCTCTGAGCTAGTTTCGCTGAACGAGTTTTGCTGAGTGATTATCATTGAGCGAGTATTATCTTTGATAGCTTTAGTCACTGCGACAAACTAGTAGTAAGAGAGTTCTCGCCGGCAATGTGAACAGCCAGTTATCTATGCTTCTATACTATAATACTATAAAGAGGAAAGGTTTTTGTTTTTGTATGTACCTAACGAATAAACTTAAAAGCTACTCAAACGATTTGAAAAATTCTTTCAGCAATGGATAGCTACATTATCAGCGAGTAACATAGGCTATATTTTATTTCCGTACTCCCACGGGAACGGGAACTACGTGGGTGAAACCGCGTGACGTCTGTATGATGTATCTGATGTATGAGTCTTTATTACTCATTCGTGATCTATATATTTTGTCCATTTCCTCAGCGAGATAATAGTCAATAGCTCATCGCTTCCTCGTCGGCGAGAAGACAAGTGCCTGAAAAAAGAATAATATATAGGTCTTATGCTGGCTTCTGTAATTTTACTTCGTTCAAGCATAACTTAAAATAACTGCCACTGAGTTATTCGTTCTATGTTGTCTTTGGGTGTATAGCAAGACCGGGAGGTACGAGGTTAACAAATATAAGAGATACTACTTAGGCCTGACTAAAGCCATCTAGATCAGACAGGTTTTCTTCACAAAACAGGTTTTTTTTTGAGTGGCGTCTTGCTGTTCAACCTATGAGGTTGTCGACTGCTTAACCGGGCTTGCCTGTGGTGGCCTTAATATAATATTAAAGCCTCTAGCCAGGGCTTATAAAAAACTTACAAACTAAGCGACTACACGCTAAAGGCACCCCCTGCGGTTTAGGGCGTCGCTGGGGGGAGGACAGCTAGGGACGGGCTGGATCGAACTAGAGGTACAAAAGGACCTCGAAAATTGATGTATAAATAGATAGATTGATTAATTTCTCACTTATAAAAGCCGTAGTAACATCGTGCACTGTGCACCTAATTTCCCAAATATCTTGATTTTGTAACACAAATACCTACTTACACACTGTTGTGTCAGATTATCTAATTGTACAAGCCTGAACATGGTGTCTGCTGGCGCCATTATGCGGTTGATCTTGGACCGCAAGACACGCCGGTCGCGTCGCGAATGGGCCGCCTTAACAATGCCGTAAACAGGCTTAGACAACGTATGTTATTTGGTACAATAAACCTGTGTAGGTACTGCTCATGGTTTCCTGAATACAGGACACAGGTCCAAGTGGTATTATCCTGGATTAATTACTGTCTGGGTAACTAAGTAGATTGTGGGACAGAGATATTTCGAATAAGTCAATTATATGTATTAATATTGAGATTGGTTTTAGTAAGTCCAATACTAAGCTACTAATATTATGAAGGTGTAGGTCTGTACCAGAGTTTGTATGTCCACATGTATTGATACTATGTTGATATTTATTTTAGGCTTTTATCTCGGTAGTATGTTTCTGTAGAATAATGTTTTCAGGTATCTAGCGCGCAAAATCGCTGGCAAACCCTAGCTTATCTATCTTATATCTGTATTATGAAAATCAATAAGTATGTTGCCTGGGTTAAAAAAAATATGATTCTATTTAGTCCGCCAGTTAGATTATCGAAAAATATTGGACACATATTTTTTTATTTGATCAAATCAATAAAAAAATACGAAGGTAAAACGCATCAAAGATAAGGAGTGGGGGCTTGTAACGTCACTTTCCAGTAAAAAGTGTACTGGTAAGTGACGTCACACGAGTTGTATCGTTTTCATTTTTTGTTTACGTGAAAAAAGCAAAACTACGTGTCCAATACTTTTTGAAAATCTATCTGACGGACTTATTAGATTGTTGTAAGTCAAATACCCTATTGCTTTGTAAGTCTTGCAAAAAACTGAAAAAAGGTCTTAAGGCTTGAAAATAGTATGAAGATGTAATAGAAATAACTAGGATTGAAAACTAGACAAAACAAGGTATGGGTAAACCATATTTAATCCTGAAATATGTACTTCCATTTCTTTTTAAAGATTAATAAAATAAAAATAATAAAAATAAAAAAATAAAATAAAATCTCTTTATCTCAGACCTTTTTTAGGCCCATAATATTGCCACAATCGTTACGAAATAAAGTACTTATTTGCACACTTTCCAGACAATAGGTACATACCACACGAGTTGCGGAATTCGTTCGAAAGAGTCACCGCGGCCCTGGAACGCAAAGGGCTTTGGAAGGAACACGGATGGGTTTTAGTCAGTAAGAGTCTGACACGCCCTTCCGCTCCACCCAGAGCGGAAGAAGTCATTTGACGATTCCGATCCTTTAAAAAAAAAAAAGTTCATACCACACGGATAGTATTTACTTAGCTACATGCTATGTAGATTGTGGGTAGGAACTAGAAAAACGCAGGGTAAAGAATGGATTAATGTAGAAACTTGAATAAGATTAGTAAACCGAATGAGGAATAAAACACGTCACGGTAGAGAAAAGCTTTTACTTAGCATAAACTGATTTACGAAAGAATAGCAAGGCAATAAAGTTAATGTTGCAGACATTGATGCCGATTTCATTTCTGTATCTAACTAATTTCAAACCTAATTCTGTCGTTTTCTGAAGAAAATCCGTGTTAGGTAATTTAATCTATTCTAAACATAAGAACGAATGAAAACAAAATGTTTATTTGCCCGGTTGTTTTCCTACTATATCAAATTATATTAAAATAATATTTGAACTCGACAGATTTCGAGGATGGATGTAGGTACGTATGGATGGATGGATATAATATATTCAAAACTAGCTGTTACCCGCGACTTCGTACACGCATATCCCGTCCCCGTAAGAATTTCGGGAAATCCTCTATTAGTGTTCCCCTACAAGGAACCTACATTTCAGCTTTCTACGACCTGTAGTTTTGGCTGAGAGGATTTAACGAAATTCCTACGGGAAAAAATGGAATATGCGCGTACGAAGTCGCGGGCAAAAGCAACTTAGGCAATAAACAGTAACCCCAAAAGGGTGCGTAGTAAAGCTACAAATTAATACACACATCAATATCCACGTACAATTATTTAGTCGTAAACTAAAATAGGATTAGGCAAGTTCCAAACGTTTCGATTTCTATAAATGTGTAGTCGACTCGTAATTCACTGAGTGTTAAGTAAGTTAAATAAGTGTTTAAGTGTCCTTAAGTTTGTATTTGACGAGAAGCCACTGAAAAAAATGGATGCGGCATGGACGCAACTTGAAGTATCTTCTGATATTTCTTAACTGCATTAATTATTATATGCAGTTGTTCAATCTTCGCTATAAGCGATCCTAAATAATAATTTACTACTGCTCAAAAGTTTGGCCATCTGCATTTTTAAAAGCCAATTGTTAGCAAGTCGTATCGTGTATACTAACTTTTCAAACTCTCTTATTCTGGGTGGCCAAATTCTTTTGAGCGGTACTGTAGAAAATTGTAAACCACACACAGCAACATTTTAAAGACTTGACCCAACATTCTCCTATTTTTAAGCAACGTTCGCATTTGCATTTTCAGTCAAAATTGGTAAAAAAATTAAGGCAATTGAGGCTTTTTTGACATGCGTGTACGAACGTTGCTTCAAATTTAGAATATTCGACCCTCAGATAAAACTACCACATCTAAACCATCCATACTCCTGGTTATCCTAATACTGACTGTGATTAATAGTTCAGCATAAGACGAGGGTCGTTCACAGACGACAGCTATATTGCGACAACTCTTTGTCTCTGCTCGCTTACAGTCTATTTTAATGGTACTCATTAATGTAGGGCGCAAGTAGTGGGTAGTGTCAACTAGGTAGAGATTTTGGTTTTTTTTTTTGTTTGAACTAATTGTCTTCAGTTTGGTGATGATAAGGTCTTTAGTTGTGGTAGAAACTATTAACATAGAGGTAGACTTAAGTACTTAGATAAAAAGTTGAATGAGCAAGATTAATTAGATAAGTGCTTTTTCAGTTCAGTCAGCAACTGGATTATTAAAAGCTGATTTTGCAATGATTGGGTAACTTCTTATTGAAGTATAAATGTAGCGGTTTGATAGATTTCGTATAGCTAATATTTTGATGTGAAACTGTGATATTCTTCAGGTACCTAAAAGATATCTGACGATTGAAAAATTGGCCCTAAAAGAATTTTCACGCATTAAAATAAATTCAAAACAAAACCACCTATTTTAATAAATCACTCAAAAAATGATATCTGCCACTTACAACCATCATAGTCGTTCCTCCTTAATTTCACACTGGACGATTCCAAATGAAAATGTTCTAACAAGAATATTAGACAGAAAAATTAAAATTCTCCTGTAGCAGACTGAAGATTTTTATTAAAGCAAAAAATGCCGAAAAGCGCGCCGTGGAAGGCTATATCGCCCTGCGGGAGGCTTTTATAAGGCGAGCGATAAATCAAGGACGGGGAAATATTTAAAAGCTTGCCGCACCAAGATTCTTTGCTGTTGTCCGTTTAGGACCCGGAGAATTGTGCCAGATGCATTTTATAGATTACAGGAAACACTGGTAAGTACTTTAACTAAAACGGTTTAAACTTCTTCGTACTATAAACTAAGATAGCTTGTTATAAAAATTAACAAAACTGTAATATTCTCTACTTACCCAACTGTAGCAAGTATAAGATAATCAGCCTATATTTAATGTCCCACTGCTGGGAGGCTTCTTCTCTGGGAGAGGGGGTGCGTGGGCCTAGTGCGAATTGTTGCCACATGTTTTCGATTTTTTAGATTAGGGAGAAGTATGAATCTTATTTACTGTTCGTAGGTCTGCTTTTACTTGTATTACTACTACTTCATATCGGTGAAAAAGTTTTTGGATTCTATATTCGTTAAGCAGCAACGAATGTCAAAGCAAGAGTGAACTGGGGTCACTCCATCCATCGTAGCTTTTTATAAAGTAAGAATGAAAAATAGTGAGTACTGAATTATTTTCTTTTACGTACATTTTGATTAGAATATTAGAAAAGAATAACGAATATTAAAAGCAGCGAATCTTATATTTTTAATTTTCTATTCCCAGCCCCTAGCGGAACCCACCAAATCCTGTGGGCGGCACGGCGTGGCAGGAACATGCCTCGTTTCCTGCTCATGAAATACATCTTCACGCTATTCATACATCCAACTAACGTTGTATACCCCAAATATGTTCCGGAAAAAATGGATGGCAGTCTGGGAGACCTCCCCGAGGTTTTAGCGAGTCGGGATTAGGTAGGCCGGAATTCAGAAACACTTTTATTGGAGAATCACGCCTTTACAGTAATGATAAGGAAAACGGGTAATGGTTTTTCCTCAAGGAATTTATTAGGTGTTTTGAGTCTGTATTATTTTGTTGGTAGCTTCTATTACTGAGAAGCTCCTGGCTAAATAAGAACCACCACTTGGGTTAATCTTCAAGGACAGTCATGGTCGTGCAGTAGGCTACAGTAAGGGTAGGCCAGCCCATATATAACGCCCAAACAAAAAAAAACTTACCACATTATTCAGTCTTGAAATCACGATGCGAATTTTCGTAATTTTTTTGGGGCATTATGTATGGGCTGGCCTACCCTTACTGTAGCCTACTGCACGCGCATGAGGTCATTCCGTAGATGGGTGACGATCCATTACATTCCTTCCGTGTCTCTAAGCACGATATGAAGTTGTCCTGGTTGTCATTCGTAAGTATTTGACACTTGTTAGTGAAAGTCTGACAATTAGTGTTTTCAAGGAGTATCGTGAAATCCAGTGACTGGTTTGAAGAGATCAGAGTGCTAATGTACTCATTTTTAAGCAACGTTCGCATTCGCATGTCAGCCATCGCATGTCGGGGTCACCAGTATAGAGGTATGCGGAGCAGAGAGTAGTCCCGCAAACCTCCACTGAAAAGGGAGGATCCTCCGACCTGGTAGTTGATATTCGGACTGTTGTATATGTTCAAATCGCACGGAGAACTTGGCTTGTGCGATGCAGGATTTCGTTGGTAGTTTGTGGCTGAAAGAAAAGATGGCGTTGCGGTTCTTTTTGTTGCCGTACAAATTTGCCTTCTTAGTTTTTCTTGTGGTGGCAATGATGCCGCTACAATTGAATGGAAATTAAGGCTTTTTTGACAGCTTGCGATTAAGATGCAAATGCGAACATTGCTTCAAAAATTTGTAAAATTGGCTCTTTGATGTAAAATAGGCACTGGTACTCAGTCACATGCGGTAGACTTTAAACAAGTCCCAACATAGTTGGGAACCGGCTAAGCAATTGTTGATCTTTAAACAGGCGAAATGTAAGTAAGAAACGTACCTACTACAAAACTTATCTTCTGGCTATATCTACTTTGAGGTGTGTCTAATACAAAGCGATCATCATGCAAACACGCGATCGTCGCGTTCATCTGTACGGCAAAACCATTTGCTTCGTCGTGCCGACAGAGGGAGAAGCGGATTTAATGCCTTAGGCATTTCCAACCCGTAGGTTGACTGGTTGAAAACCCTATCACCCGTAGGTGATGCGGAGACAAATAGGGTTTTCAGACAAATGGTTTGGGGTTTTTTCATACAAATAAACGGAACGATCGCGTAAACGCACGATGATCGTTTTGAATTAAGACGACACTTTACATAAAAAAAAAAAAACCACTTATTTCAACATATGTTCATCAAAAAAAAGGACATTCAAATAGAGCTCAATTTTTTTGAGTAAGATTTAGATCTAAGTTAATCGCTCACAGGGCTTTGTCAGGTAGGGGACACACACGTAGGCCTCTCCCCATTCTAGACTTTTCAACGGTATAGAAGACTTATATTTCGAGATGTTTTGTTTTCTAAGGCATATGTCTGACACATACAAACTGATTTATCTTTTACCCAGACCCTAGTTCTCAACTAGTAACTAAAGCACATAGGTACAAATAGCTCGCCGTCCAATATAATTAATCTGTTAAATGTTAATTGTACGAAGTGGGTACCGACACAAGTTTCAACTGGGATGTTGCTGACAACTTGTATAAACTTGTCCCGGCGATAAGCAACTTAGTTTGAGAATGCGATCCATGTTAATCGTAAGACCAAGCTGTGTACAGCGAATTTTCTACCCCACAGCACTTTAAATTATTATCGTTAAAACTTAGGATTTGGTTTGTTGGTTGAGGAAGTTTGCATGTTATGATTTGACCTAATCGGAAATAAAGTTGCGACATAAATGACTGTTACTTTTGTCTGTGCCAAATAAAATTTCATTATTTCTCTCTTCTACTCTTGCTGCCCCTGGTTCCTCTCGCGTCCGGCCCTGGTTGAGTCCATGGTCCGGAGCGAGGAGGCTTGGGAAGCGGTCACCTCCTTCTGCGAAGCAGTAATGCTAGCGAAGGAGGAGGCGGGCCGCGCGAGGAAAAGGCAAGGCCTTCGCCCCAGCCGCCGCTACAGGAGAAGACGCCCCGGGCTTCGGGAGTTGCAGGGCGATCCCCGGCCACCGTAGGCGAGGACCTGCGGACGGCGAGCGTTGGGTGGCTCGCTGTCCGATTACAACTAGGCCCGAGTCGATGGCGCGTTATGTTTCAAGCGCGCCTCAAAATGATGTCAGCATAGAAGACGGGGCCCGCTAGGGCCAGAGCCTGCCAGGGTTGCGAGATTTGTTCGAAAGACTCACCACGGCCCTGGATCGCAAAAGGCTTTAGAAGGAATACGGATGGGTTGTAGTCAGTAAGAGTCTGACACGACCTTCCGCTCTACACAGAGCGGAAGAAGTCATTTGATGATTTCCCATCCTTAAAAAAAAAAACCCCACAAATAAATTGACATTATTCCCATAATGGAATGCGCTATTTGCCTGTTCAACATAATGGTTGGCTTGTACACATCTGCCTACCCCGGTAAGTCGGTTAAAAATGATAGGCCCTTTCAATTTCCACAGTGATTTTGGTAGTTACAATTTATTGAAGCCACCGGGCCATATAAGATTGCTGAACTATACTTCAATAGGTACCAAAACTTGGTCCTTAGTAGGTGATTTGATAGTGTGATTCTCAGTGAGTCGTTATGTTACATGAGCGATGAATGGAAAGATATGTTATTTGAAGCCATTTAGTTAACTCATACTCGTCAAAACACGACACAATTTTGCTCTCGCATTTTTATCATATTTACACGAGAGTGTATCCACTTTCGGGTAACGCCAATCTCCCCCAAAAACAATAAAAAGACAAAACTATAGAGATGCGCATAATATTTCCTCGGGTCTCGCGGATTTTTATACAAAAATCCGAAGCCGAAATAAGATTCTGAACGTATCTTCACAGATTTGCTGTTCATGAATACCAATCGAAAACTCAACGCATACCATGATAACGTTGGGTGAAAAAAACAAAGGATTTTTTGGAATAGAAGTATTTGTTTGAATTGATAGAGGTTGTGTTTTTTACTTTATGAGCTAACAACTAGTAGGTGATAGGAAAAAAAAATGAATTGGGAAAAAAATATCGTCTTGGCTCGCCATATATTCCATGATTTTTGAACACCCAATGCGTTTGGTGACGATGACGCGAGTTCCATGATTTTTGTTCACCCAAAAAGTATACATTACACAGTATACATTTAACTCATGGAAAGCGTTCGGTAACGATGACACGAGTTCCATGACTTTTGTTCACCCAAAAAGTACACATACATAGACAGTATACATATAGCTCATGGAAAGCATTCGGTAACAATGACACGAGTTCCATGATTTTTGTTCACCCAAAAAGTACACATATATACACAGTATACATATAGCTCATGGAAAGCGTTCGGTGACGATGACGCGAGTTCCATAATTTTTGTCCACCCAAAAAGTGCTCAACGCGCCTAAAGAAGTTTTCACTTCAAAATTCCATTCAGCACTAGATGTAGATATAACCTCTGTACATCAGATGCTTACGATTCCCATCCAGTTCGGCCTAAAACCGAAGCCGAAAATCAAAACATAAAAGTGAACGAAATTTGGCAATCAAAAAATACATTGACATCTCTAAAACATCTCTTAACCGAATTATATCAAACGACAATCCTGCGAACACGACTCTTTTACACACGTAACTGCGTTTGCTACATCAAAATTTACAACACACACAATCAAACATAAACTACACTTTATCACTCAAATGTTAAAGTTCAATTTTCATCACAACAACACCCAAAATCTCGTTTCAGAACAACATACCAAAATTTAACTTTAGCAACTGTCAGGTAAGGTTTAAAATGGGTTGTGTGTAAACAGTGTTGCACTCCCGTCGATTCGATCAATTCATTCAGCGATTCCATTCGAATTACTCCTTTGATTCGATTTTGGTACACTCGCGGGCTTAACTGGAACGTTTTTGGTTTTTAATTAATAATAGACACAGAGCCGGTAAGCACTTTTGTTAGTGACAGTATACAGGAAACAGTGTTGTTCGTAAAAAGTTGGAGAGCTTAGGGCTGTCTATGGATTTAAATAAAAAATAACTGGTTGAAAGCACCTGCTGGAATTGAACTGGTAAGACCTGAAACAAACTTGTTTTAATGGAACAATGGTATATGGTAACGTAGGAGCATTATTTGCTAATTAAATAACAGAACGCCATTTTTTTTAATTTTCCCCGAAAGCAGGCTATAGTCTTTTGACCACATTGCCAAACATTGCATTAGAATGCGGAAGTAACACATTCTAATGGTTTATACCATTGCAGAGTTTTTTTTTATATCGCTCACATGCTGAGATAGGAGTCTTTTTGGCCTCGTACATCACTTTATACATATTTTTAATTTTTCTGCTTTCTATTTTTCTTTCTTGTTTGTACTTTGCGTGTCTCAATTAAACATATTTATTTGTTTCGGAAAGCTACCTAGTTAAAGAAGAATTTCTTTCAAAGTTGCACTGATGCTTTATAAGCTTAAATTTAGCAAACAAATAAGAGCTAGTTATTAGACTTTGAACATTTTTCTTTTAAAATTTGTTTTGAATAATAAATTAAATGTCGGAGAAGTATCGCCACGTGTTAACCCTCAGCTAGTCGTTGCATTTAAATGTCATAAAAGCAATTAATTTTATTTCGTTCTGCCATCCAGTGTTTCACTTTGATTGATGGACACCATTCATGAATGTTGATATGGAACTGAGACACTCTTTTAGAAATAAAATATAATTTAATTCAATATTATCACTTTTCTGTACTTGCGGTACTTGGGGTCGGCGCGACACTTTTATTATTTACTAGTGGCAGCCCCGCGGTTTCACCCGCGTAAGTCTCGATTTCGTGGGCATATCGGTATAAAAAGTATCCTTTGTGTTATTCCAGACTATAATTTACCTCTGTGCCAAATTTCATCAAGATCCGTTCAGCCGTTCTGACGTGAAAGAGTAACAAACATCCATCCATCCATCCATACTTACAAACTTTCGCGTTTATAATATTAGTAGGATTTCATGTCGTGTAGGTACTGTAGTAGTCCATAGGTGAACGTAGTGCATAAAGGAATTCTCTACCAGTCAATCTTTGGGTAAGAAGATTCTTTTACTATTTTTTTTTTTTAAATATAAAAACTAGTTCCCTTCCAAAATGTCATGTATCACGAAGAAGTTTGTTTTGTCTAATTTAGATTTCGATTTTTTTAAAGAAAGACGATGCTTAAGTTATTAAACAGGTGTTAAATCACTGCTTCAACACTAATTCAGAAGGATAATTTTTATTTTATAATAACAGAAGCTTTTGCCCGCGACTTCGTACGCGCATACCTATCCCGTTTTTCCCGTTCCCGTAAGAATTTCCAAAAATCCTCTTAATGCTCCCCTACAGCTACAAGCCAAATTTCAGCTTTCTTCGACCAGTGCTTGCGGCTGTGCTTTGCCTGTCAGTCACTCAGTCAGTCAGTAACGGAAGACTTTTATATATATTGATTATATCAACTAAATTGGTTCAGTAGTTTCGGAGTAAATTGCCTGTGACAGGCGGACATACAGTGAGACAGACATGAGTGATCCTATAAGGATACTGTTTTTTCAAATGGAAGTCGCTTAAAACTAGCTTAATATAACATCACGCCTGTGTTGAAAATCCCCGTTGGGTCTGCAGCCTGTCAGGGTTGCGGAATTTGTTCGAAAGAGTCACCGCGGCCCTGGAACGCAAAGGGATTTAGAAGGAACACGGATAGGTTTTAGTCAGTAAGAGTCTGACACGCCCTTCCGCTCCACCCAGATGATTTCCCATCATTAAAAAGGGGGGGGGGGGTAAAAAAA
>NDFZ01004041.1:21760-48655 GCA_002192655.3 Mamestra configurata
AAAAAGGGGGGGGGGGGGGTAGGTTACCTATCAAAACTATTAAAAACGCAGAACAACCAAAACCATACCATATCTAGTTTCTGAATAATCAGTTCAGCTTGCCAATACAATACAGCAGTACAATGTAAGTAAACATTGCCAAAGCATAAACCTCCCGACATGCTCAGACGATTTAATGAAAAATATTGATTGATAAAATAAACAAAACAATCAAGCAATCGCATTATCCTCTTCGTAACCCGACGGCAAACCTCTCTCAAACGTTCCCCCTTCCTCAAAGAGCCTCCTTAAACGATGTTCAGCTGCAATCAGCCTGCAAACGTAATCCAATGGCCGCCCACCGAAACAACCATAAGCATATTTCCAATCAAACCACACACAAATGGACATACACATTCACGATTCTTAATAAAATGCGTTGGTAAATTTTGGATGGCGAAGACTTTGATATATGTCAAGTTAGATGATCAAGGAAGTTTGAACTATGTTTTGAAGAAGATAAAGTTGTTTTTGGATTGGTGGTAGTGATGAGTTGGGTTGTTAGGTTCTGGTAAGGGTAATATCGGATAGCGTCTAGTAGGGAACACAGACGTATAAATAAAGTTGCACAATAAACTTGAGCTAAATCAAGGAGCATTGTTGAAGGGGGTCTTGTTAGCTGCCCGAGACTGCTGATTTTTTATTTGATATCTCAATAAGCCCAGCGTTTGAGGGTTAGAAACCAGTTCGAACCGCTTCACAAACATTTTTTCTAAGGACTTCTTTTTTTTTTAAACCCGTTCAATTGTCGGGTGTTTGATTTATAAATCTATTTCGAGCTCTGTTTGGTAAGGCCGCGGTATAAAGTTTATGGTGAAATAAAATTTTAAATGCTCCCCACAAAGTTTTGTGTGTGTCAGGCTAATTTATCTGTGTGTGTCAGAAAAATTTTCACAGCTTGTGAACAGTTTTTTTTAAACACACAAAGTTCGTGCATTACCCCGTACCACCTTGATTTTATGTGGAAAAGTTCTTTGAATTACGCACTATGGAAATAAAATCTATTGAATATAACTTTTAGAGCTGCTATTAACTTGAGACTGGTATACTTAAAGCTGTTTTATGTAATTTTTAGTGTTAATATATTTTGAAACTGCAGCCCCAATATTCATTAGAGGAGTAGAAGTGCCAATAAAAGGAGGGTAGTAAATATGTTTCTTATGAAACGATCGTTTGATAATTCATGGAGTTAATGAGCCAATTTACGCCCCCGCGTTAGAAACATCTTGTGGTTAATTTTCTTACTGCAGTTATTAATTAATAAAATAATGCGAGGGGCTTAGTAAATGTCAACAATTTTAATAAAGTTTTTTCAGCCATTTGTATAGAAAATAATAGCTTCGCAAATTAATAATTGTGTACTTTTTAAAAGCTATTTGATGGATCGTTTAAAGCTTCTAAAGCGCTTTTTAGTGTCTGATTAACTTATTTTTTATCGGCGACAGTTGAAATTTAGTTTCGGGTGGATTTTCTAAAAATGTTCTTTCATCTTCTCCTGATAATTACGAACACAACAAAAACATAAGCCAGATTGGTCGGGCCATTCTCAAGTTATAATCTAACCAGAAATTGAATTTGTTTCTATGTAACCATAGATAGAGTCTAAACTGGAGTATGCAACTTTTAATCGAATTATTTTCTACTTTTACGCACCTGCCAAGTTATCTCTCCATCACCCTTGGTGCCATTTCACCATCAGACTTTCTCTACCAGTCAATAGAAAAATTCTAAGGCATTAAGTCCGCCTTTATTGCGTGAAATTTTAGTAAATAACATTCTCCCAAACATAACCTCCCAAGTGACCTCTTGTGCTGCACCACGCCCACTTTCCCCGAACATCGATAATCGAGAAGCAGAATCGAGAAGTATCGGGTAAATAAGTGCAATAGACATGGCGGTCACGTCTCGCCGCAGTCCTTTGCAGTGCAGCCGAGTGCGGCCGCAACCGTGGAGGTGACAATGTGTTGCTGTTTCAAGATGTGAGAAGATATTTCGTCTATATTTGTAGTTTGGAAGGGAAACGATGACGACCAAAAGCGCGATTAACGATATAAGAGTGTCCAGGAGCTCCAGGACCTCATCCCCCTGGCCCCATTCAACCATCCGACATCTAGACGCACTGCAAGTTACCATCCCTACCCTGTTGCTATTCCACCAATTCACACTTAACGTTTCCAAACGTCTTTTATAATGCGCACAGCAAAGGAGTGGAACTCTGCCTGTGTCTGTGTTTCCGAGCACATACAACCCTAATCTCTTCAAAATTAGAGTGAACAGAACAGGCTTCTTTTGGGTAAATTTCGCTTCATCGTCGATTTTGTTTCTGTCATCTGTGACCTAGACTAGAGTCAAGAGCAAACCCATATTAATATAATTTAAAAAATCGACACCTGGACATTCTCCACAGTCCAAATTGGACTGTGGAGAATGGCAGAAAAGAAAGGTGACTCAGCTGGCAACTGATTCTGCAGTGCGATTCTGTAAAATTCTCCCCGTGTAAATTTAGAACATGAAGTGAGCTGTCAATCCATAACAAGATGGAATGACAGTTCACTTCATGCTCACTCCACAAAGTTCAAACGGTGAGACGTTGTCTTCCTTGCAAAACTATTGTTATTTTGTTTTTGTTTTTTTGGTATGCGTCATGCTTGGCGCAAATAAACTATTTTTCTTTCTTTCTCACGTGCCAAAATAGACCAGCTGTAGTGCTATCCGGTCGATTCTATAAACATGTTGAAGTGAAGGCTTGGGTGAAGTGATCACCAGGTAAGCTGTCAATCCATATAATCAGGATGTCACGTAATGACGAAGTGAGCTGTCATTCCTATTTAGGTGAAGTGAGCTGCCAATCCAGCATAAATGTGAAAGACAGCTCGCTTCGTGTTCACTTTACCTAAGTTTTCTAATCGAGATTTTTACAGAATGCGGAATATGAAAGCTGGACTGTAATGGTGATAAAGGCGGTAATTCTAATGAGGAAATAATTAAATGGTCTTTATATTTGACTGCCAGAATCTCGGCTTTACGAGTGCAATCTACGTTGTTTTATAGTCTTTATTTCGTTGATGACACACTCACAAATTGAACAACTCTTGTAACAATCCGAACTCTAAATAAAACATACCGCATCCACTCCACCCCATTCCTTGTCCGAAGCGCACGATCGCATCCCCGTTGCGAATAGATTCAGGACATACCGATGTACTACCAACTGTTAGGTAAAAATAGTGTCGCGGGGGTCTAGGTGTGCTACACCACACATCTTGAGGTACGTGTCTTGGGTGCTGATGTTGGCAATAGGGGCAGGTGGCTGGGGTTACGAAGTTCTTATGGCATAGGGAAGAGAGGTGGTTTCTTTGCATGCTAGCAGCTGTTTGTAATACTGTTTTTTCATTGTTGCATGTTTTTGTAGGTTTGGTTTGTTAAAAGAAATATAGCAGTAAACAGGAGTCAAGATGAGTAAAGTGACTGTATGCAAGGTGGTTTTTAATTTAATTACAACATGGGGAGTAAACGTCCAAATCTATATTATGGACACTGTAGGAACAAAACCTTAATCGTGGAAATAAACAGCTGTTTGTTATATGAATTATTATAGATCATTTTTAGAAGAGCGGGGATTCCTAGCACAGGTATTTCTCATACTTAAAAGGAGACCCCTATGTATGATATAGTGTAGAAGTTGTAAAGTTACTGAAATAAATTTATTATTATTATTACTAACAAGATTTTCACCAATGAATGAACCTTAACGTTTGCCAATTACCTAATGAAAACACACTCGTATATTGCTAGTTTTCTTGAAATGCCACCAGGTACAAATGCCATACAGCTGGACACAGCTGAAAAAATAAACGCTACCTACAGTACATTGCTTTCCTTTAAACACATTTACTAAAAACCCTAACAAACACATAACACGCAACAAAAAACCAACCCTTCATGCGCATTTGCGATCAAGATAAACTCACGCACACAACTGTCATAGAAGTTGAACGCAGTTTATACCCGTGTCATGGAGCCGTATCATAAATCAAAAGCAACTCTGCCACGAATTATTTAAATACCATAATGAGTCACGGCTAAAAGTTAAGGGAAGCACCCCGTATTTATCACGCTGGACAGGATCTGGTAGGGTTAATAAATGCCGGTTGCAGGCGGCCATTTTGTTTTTATCAGTGTTCGAAATTGGAATTATGAACGGCGATTCGTCTTTGCGCGCGGGTTTTTCATTTTGGGGTGGATGATCGATTGGGGTTGTGTGTGGTCTAGTTTAGGGTTTTAGAGATAAATATATCTGGTAATCTAAGATTTTATCGTGCCAGATATCGGTTCCTTAATATAGTTGCTAATAGAGATTTATCTAAAACCGACCGCTTGATATTGCGAACATTTTCAAGATATTAAATTCACCTGACTTATGCTATAAATAGGTGAATTGGAATTTTATTACAAACGAAATAAATATAGAGCTTAGTTCTTTGAATTCGTTTTATAGGAACATACTGCTTTTTCAATCGTCTACAAGGTAAGGGAGGATTAGGAGATAGTGTGGGTGGACGTTTGATATATTTCACTGGTACACTTCGGGATGTAGTCTGTCTTGAATGTGTTTAAAATAATTTATTTTCAAAACGTAGCAGGCCTTTGGTACCAAATCATTCCATTGGATGATATCAAAATCATCTTTTTTTTAGGTAAGAAGTATTAAATAGTAGAGCCATTTTATACACACTGACAAGTATTTTAATTGAGAACATGTGGCGCAATGAACTTCCCAGCAACACATTGTTAAGTTGAAAGATCTTGAATAGCTTTAGATGTTTGTTAATCCATCATACTACACAGTTAGACCACAGCCTGAATGAAGACTTGGGATTATTTTCGTCCAGGGTTGCGGAATCTGATCGAAAGAATCACCGCGGCCCTGGAAAGCAAAGGGCATTAGGACGAACACGTATAGGTTTTAGTCAGTAAGAGTCTGACACTCACTCCGCTCCTCCCAGAGCGGAAGCAGTCAAACGATGATTACCATCCTTAAAAAAAATAGGATTATTTTCGTCTTGCAAAGATTTTTTTTTAGTTTTTATTTGATGTTCATTATATTCTTCATGATTTGCGAAGTCTATAAGGAATTTAACAATTCCCATAAAAACGCAATAATAAGCAAAACAAAAAATAAATTGCAACAATTATCTAACATATCATTTTACCAATTACGAAGGGTATCTGTATAATTATCGTCCCATCCCAATTATCAGAGAATGTAGCGAAAAAACAAAAGAGCCGTCAACTGCGGTCGCCCGCTCCCACCGGCCTAAAGGACAATTATTGATGTAATTACCCTAATTCGAGTGCCATAAATAGAAGGTTACAGAAAGTTGACTGGCGAACAAAGTCGTACTGTAAGGGGAAGTACAAGAAAACGTACGCAGTGAGTTTTTTTTTGTCCTATGGGAACCAAAGTTACGTATGAAGCACCCATCTCTATCTATCTTATGGTGGAGACGGCGATACGACAGTAAATCAAAACACTGGCAATTCTAGTTCATACGAATATGTTGTCTTTTATCACAGATTTAATGTCACTAACTGCAACAGACTGCTTGGAATATTTGGTCAGAATAGTAGTCACTATCTTTGACTAGTTACCGTTTTTTTGACGGTTTATGCAATTGGAAAGCATGTTTTTAATTTCAGTGACAGGGTTTATAATAAACATAATTTCAAAATATTTCTATGAACCAGTTTTGCCAGTGTTTTGTTTTATTGTATATCTCAGAAATAATTTAAAACAAACTCAGAAACAATTAAAAACGAAAGTGGTTTTTTTTTGCTCTAATTATGTTTATGAACAAAAAAAGTTAAAATCAATTAATTGTAGGTGGTACAGAGTTCATCGAGTCACCCAGTTATTTATGAAAATCTTTGAGCCGTGTAGCAACTGATTAGGTGATTCTTAATTGTACTTTTCTATTTAACATTTTAATTTAGAATTTGTGAATCTACTGTTTCGCAAATTCTAAATTCATATTTGGTTTGGCTACTGCCAAACAACCCAGCCAACGCAGTGGTTGTTTAGATGTTGTATTTTTCAAAACGATAATGAGATGGGTATCTTTTGAAAATGTTAGAAAATCACGTAGAATAGAAAGTGCGTATTGTGTTATTTTTTCTACTCTCCCTCTTAAGTTCTGCGGCGATCCTGAAGCGCTAATTCCCATAGGCGTGTCATCTACGCGCCAGTATGCAGTGCCATGCCAGCCAGTTATTATAAGCCAATGATTTATGTTGGCTGCATTTTTAAAATTGCTACATTGGACTACAGTCTTTTAGCATTGCGTGCAGATATTTTGTTAGAGAAATGTTCAAATGTGTTTCTACTAGTGAAAAATATAGAACAGCGGTAAACATAAAGGTTTAAAGGCTTTAATGCCAAAGTTAGACAGGTTTTAATGGCCAAAGTTAAGTTTGAGAAATACTTAATTTCAAATTCTTTCATCAGAAATGTGGGGAAAGATATTCTTGATATATTTAACAGCCGTGACTTCAGATTTAATATTATGGATTTTCTTTTCCTCTTAATAATATGTGTGTGTGTGTCATATTTGCAACAAAGTGCTGTTGTCTTGAAATTAAGAGTTTGCTATTAGTAACGAACTGTATTTACCTACAAAGCTTGGAGAAAAATGTATGAATTCATTATTATTTCAACTTAACCATTTATATACTTTGAATTGGGAAGTCGCTCAGTCAGATAATTGCACAATCTAATGCATAGATCTCTATGGAGAAGAACTTATTTCATTTTAACATCGAATATTTCGAAAACTGACATCCTTACTTGAAGTTACACCTCCAAAAATAAACCAACCAGCCCAAATATATCACTACCCTGTGACAGCGATCACCTACTTAAGGTATACCCTCGCTCCACAAAATCACATTTTATTCAGTACACTAACGGTTCTCCTGAGCACGATAATGTACGCCTAAGGTTGGACGAGTCTCCCAGGACTTCGGATGACCATAAACTAGTACTGGTTGTAGGGGATTTGAAGTGGAGCTATTTATTGTGTGCTGGGAGTAAAAAGTATGTCAGTGGTGTTCTTGGGCTGTAGATAAATTTATTTTAAAAAGGTTCATGTTTATTTTTTTCAACTCGACTGCAGACAACGGAACCTATTCATGGTTAGAATTGATTCTCCTGTGCCTCTTCATACTCGTACGTCAGTCCCTTTGGTTTCATAAAGGAAACGAGATATGTACGGTTTGGCGAGCGTTGGGTGGCTCGCTGTCCGGTCACAATCAGGCCCGGGTCGATGGCGCGTTGTGTTCCAAGCGCGCCTAAAAGAGATGTCAGCATAATAGACGGGGCCCGCTAGGGCCATAGCCTGGCGGGGTTGTGGAACTTGTTCGAAAGAGTCACCGCGGCCCTGAAACGGAGAAGGGCTTTAGAAAGAACACGGATGGGTTTTAGTCAGTAAGAGTCTGACACGCCCTTTCGCTCTACCCAGAGCGGAAGAAGTCATTTGAGATTTGCCATCCTTAAAAAAAAGCAAGCAGTTGGCAGTTTTTTTGAGTTGTATGGATGCAGTAGAATTTTGGTACCTATTTAAATAACTTTAATGTGTGAGTGACGTACTCAGGTACATTCAAGACAGTTAAGTTAGGTAAAACTTACAAGAAACATTTGTATGACAGTATTGACTCTACGCGGCTCATTACTTAGCCCTTTATTTAACTTAACCAATAACTATCAATTGCCCCAAAGTCTTTCAAAGCTCATACCAATAACGATTAATAGCCCAAAGTCTTTCAAAGCCCTAAAACTTAACAAAGCAAAGGTTTTATATTTATAGCGCAAACGTTTAGTGTTGCAGTAAACTTTATTTTATTGTTTGATTATTATATTGCCCAGATTTGTGATGTTATGTGGTCCTAATCGATTTTTATTGTCAAATTTAACGACTAGATTTGGAACTATCGTTTTGTTTGAAAAGGGTGGAGACATGCAACAGCTGCTATGTTTTCTTTTATATTGAGCTTAGGTTTTAACGTTTTGAACGCCAGAGCATAAACGCATCGGCGTGCCCCCGACACCAAGCCACAAATTCGCCGTACTTTTTGTCACATATTTTTGACGTTTGGCGTACAGGGAACGCGCTTGCTTGTCACGTATATGTGACAGTGGCGTTCAAAAGGAAGGAGTTTGTAGCTAAATAACAATACCCACACGGGTCGATCTTCGAGGTGAAGCGATGCTTGTCAAGATTGGTCCGTAGATGGGTGACCATCTATTGCATACGGTCTATCATTTATAGATCTTTGATAGTCAACACGGACGGTCAGAAGCCAGAAAATCAGACGCCTGTCTTGCCAAGGGGTGTCGCGTAATGGTCAGATTGGAAATCTTTCCATGTCAGATACTGGTACTCGCTGTTTCCAGTAAGAATGAAAGATTAGCCTTATTCTCAACTATTTTGTGGTCGGCCAATATAGGCGAAAATGAGGCTAGCCAGATTGATTGACTTTAGTTTTTAGGGTTCCGTACCTCAGTCGTAGTCGTCAAAAACGTAATCCTTATAGGATCAGTTTGTTCTCTGTTTGTCTGTCTGTCCGTCTGTCAAGACCCTTTTCTCAGAAACGTGTGAAAAATTAATAAAAAAATCTCAGGTCTGTTTCCCCTTGGAGCAGTGAAAAAATTAAATTTTATAAGTCAACACAATCTAAAGATAAGGTTTATGCCCCGTTTATGTCGCATGTTTTGACGCTCGCAAGGGAAGCAACACCTATAGGGTACTTGCCGTTGACAGTCATGAAATTTGGCAAGAAGATAAATCTAACAGTAAGTACAAAAACAGTAAAAAGTCTAAAAATTGGGAAAAAAAACATTTTTTGCGATTACTAACTTATATTTTCGGTTGAAGTCGTTTTTTTTTTTAATATATCTTGGGACAACTCACACACGGTCATCCGATCCCAAACTAGGCAGAGCCTGTGCTACAGCAACCAGACAACTGATAAACATACTTATATATTTCTAAATACATACATAATTATAAATAAATAAATATTATAGACAAATTACACCCAGACACAGAACAAATGATCATGCTCATCACACAAAGATTTGTCCTGGGAGGGAATCGAACCCACGACCTCCGGTTTAGCAGTCAGGGTCACTAACCACTCGACCAACAGGCCAGTCACAAATTGACCGTCACGTAGGTACATTGATGAATGGAAGAACATTTAAAAAAAAAAAGTTAAGTTTGTCCTTCAATCTTACCTGCTAGGTATATTTTTGCTATTCATTCCCTAGTTATTGATACTCGGAAAAAATCAAGATTCGATCGGAACCCTTAGTGCGCGAGTCCGACTTGCACTTGGCCAGTTTTATTTGTTTTTGTTATAATCTCTCAATACGTTCGAAATAAATATACAAGAGTAAGTATCAAGTATAACGTCCAAAATCTTTTCAAAAGCTGTGACAGGCATCAATTCAATTCCTGAATACTTATTTTCTGTCGGTCTTTATGTGAAGACATACAAAACAGGACAAAACAATCACTACAAAAGTACTGTCCCAACCACTTATTTTAACCGCACCCAACTTAAAGACCGGAGACCAAAGAAGATGTAATTTGGACTACAAAAACCGAAAATAACTCATTCAAAGAGACCCGATTATGAAGGAGACCGATACTCATGCAAAAGAATCGGTGAAATGCAAAGTGCTTGCTGACTTTTTTTTGCGAAGGACAGATGGTTGGCGCTTAAAGTTAGGGTGGTTGTACATCGGATACGTATGCGATTGAGATTCTTGTGGCTCAAGAGGGAGTCAAATTCGGTTTACGAGATCGGTTGCCAAGAAAAAAAAACCATGGGTTAATGCTTTTTCCTCTCAAAACACTTAAACCTAAATATGTGGTAAAAAAAAAAAAATCTCTTTTTTCTTTGTCATACTACCTGATTTCTGAATTTGAAGTATTTATCTTCACGCCTAAGAATTAGTCAAACATTCGCATTATATAGCATTTGACATGTTTTTAAATCAAAAAAGTTATGTACTTAATTTAGAAACCGGCCCATAAATTACTGATAATGCTGAGTTAAGTTTCTATCCATAGTTTTAGTACATATTAATTTTACTCGAAAACATAAAACATACATTGTGCTATGATTATTTACTTTTATAAGAATCTATTTATTATACTGTTCAATAACTAAACATACTTGCAGGAGGCCTGAGGCATTGGGACTATTATTAAACTATTAGACTGCAGATCACTGCACTCAGCATTGTACGAATGTTCGTACTGCTAAACACAGTCATCTGCCATTCGAATTAACCCTCTCACTGCAACAGGTGCGCAAACGCAACTGTTCGGTTCCGAATGATTTAAAACCGCAAATTGTACCCCGTTCGAGAAGCGTGAAATATTATAAGGGGGACAGCAGAAATGGTAAATCATGAGCCATTGTACCAACATTTGTTGTAAGACTGTTTCATTTTACTAAATTGCTTTATAAACTGTCGGAGACAATCTGTTGCGGTTTTGTTGATTTAAGAATAATTTTGTCGTCTATATTTTTTGACGTGATTAAATTATATGCCTTTGCTTTGACAAGCTGTTTCATGATTATAAGTGGTTTTATGCCAGGTGTTTTTATGGAATGGATGTTTTAATTTCTTAATAATATTAAAATACCAAAATTAACTTTGTTTGCCCATCTTGCGTTTTTGGTATGGGAGTTTAAAAATAAAACTTTTAACTGGATAAATATTGTGTAACAAAACGCGAGAGTAGGTTATCATCCTTACATACCCTGACCAACATGTAAAATAAATACTACAAAACATAAAATCTAATCACATTAGAAGATGAAAATCTACACGAGACGACCAATTACATATCAAACCCTCCCCCACGGCCGGGGGTCAAAAAGTCCCCAGCAATTAAATAAAATGATGTCTTAAAACAAGAAGAGGACACACGATGTGTCCGTCAGCCACGTCTGCTTTAATTAATTTAATTACTCCTAGTCGTATATTGCTCCTCTCCGTAGTTTTTATTTGAACGTTTGCGAGGGAAACGTAACTACTTTTTAACATTCGTCGTACAAATTAAAAAGCGAAGCAGTAGCAGGGTTAATGTTTGCTCGTTTTTTTTCAGGTTAGGTCAATTTCAGGTTTGTAAGTCATTTATCCAACGTGTAACAGAATAAACGCAACACCTAAAAAGGGGTCATTGTATTCATCATTATGAAAAACATTTTTACTTTGGGTTCAACCGCAAAATCTCGAATAAAAATCGTCTGCCCCATACATTTATGTGCGCACAACTCGACAATACAGTTGATTTTTTTACTCTTCTCTATTTTCAGGTATTGCGTTTATTCTGTTACACGTTGTATATGAATTTATTTGACCTATGAGAATAACTAAAGTAAATAAAAACTTGATAAGCACATGATTGAGTAGTTCTAATATAAAAATATTTCATTCCAAAATAACATAGCTTTACTAAAATTCTGGCAAACAAAACAAAGTGCGAAAAACCTAGAATTATATTAAAGCTATAGTTTGCAATATTTTTGTTAACACTAACAAATTACAGTGATCCATCTAACAGCATCTGGATCTAAGAATTATATTTCAGAATTTCTAATTTATTTATACCAGACATATTAGTAGTGGAAGGTTACATCTGGTTTCAATATTTTTATAAGTATCAGAATTCCTAATTTATGCATTTCTGACACACTAGTAGTAGAGGGTTAAGATACCAATTTTTACTAAAAACCTCTATTTTTTACTAAAAAAATTGAAAAAAAAGAAAAGTTTTAGATAGAGAGGACGTGCTGTGAATGGAGCTAGTGTCGAGCTGTCGTGACACTTAATATCACCGTGATAAAATTGAATTACGTCAAGTCTACACGTTTATAAGTATAGATAGGAGAACATTTATTACTTTTTTTAAGGATTTTTATGTGCTTCAGTTTAGGGTTAGAAGTTTTCTACGGTGCCAAAATAGATAATAAATGGTTTTGTATTGTTTAAATTGTGCAAATTTATGTATGTATTGCTGTATGTTAACAAATAATATAATTTCATACTAATATTTCAGAATTTATGAGTTAGGCTGACTTAAAACCCTACTATGACGTGCTAATGCCATCGATAATCCGCTTTCAAAAAGAGACAGAGCTATACAGGACGAATAGCACTATTCCTTTTCCTCAATGGATTCTTAACACAAGTGTCTATTGGTATGGTTTTCGATTCCTGATTTGAATATCAGTTCTGCAAAACTTTTCCAAAAGACAAGAAAAATAAAACGGGTCTGCCTATTATAAAAATAAAACCAAACGAAATCTTATCCTCTTTTTTGAAGTCGGTCAAAAAGCAAAGTTTTTACGTCAACGCTACATTAAACGGGTAAGCTTTCGATTCACTGCGGGTCCTTTAGCAGTATTTTAAATTAACCTGAAATATTGATTTATGTGACGGTCCAGGTAACTCCTTGGAAGCTCGCTCCACTTATTCTTCGGTGTGTATTTAGAATTCAACGTGGATTCGCTAAAGGATTTTAAATATAAAGACTTGAACTCTTTTTTAGGACAAGGTTTTTGTAAAGTAGGGCGCTAGATGTGAATAAACCAAAAAACTAAATGGATGTTGTCGTCGGTGAAGTTTTAATAGATCGAGATTTCTTACCGATTTTAAAGCAATGACTGGGACTGTAGATTACCTATGTAACCGAGGCAAAAGGAGTAAGTATGTAATTTAATTCAACTAATAATCGAGGAGTCCTGTGCTGCATCCAGTGAATTCGAACGGCTTTCTCTAGGTCACCTGTCCATTGAAATTCTTATCGTTATAATAAAAATAATAATGTTAAATAATTCTATTTAGTCCGTCCGTTAGATTTCCAAAACATATTAGGCACGTATTTTTGACCATTTCAATAAAGAGAGGGGGGGGGCTGGTGACGTCACGTTGCTATTAAAATTGTACTGACGTCACGCGAGTTTTCAATGCACTGTATCTTCGTCATTTTGTGTTTACGTGAAATAAGAAAACATACGAGTCCAATATTTTTTGGAAATCTATCTGACGGACTAATTAGATTTTTCAGTAGAATACTCTATTGTGTTGTTTCGTAATTTCTTCCTAACTTCTCGCTATAAAAAGGAGTTAATCCCACAACTAGCAGCAACACCAACACCCACACTTTTAAAAGAGCCAACATAAACAGTGTTCCACACTTTCTTCAGCGCTTGAAACTTTTTTAATCATTCAACTGGAGATGGGCGACAATTGTCGCAGCGGGGGAGACAAAAAGTTTAATTGCAACGGCGAGGAGGCACAATTACATGGTTTTTGCTCATCGGTCTCTTTGTTCCAGTTGCTATTTAGAAGAGCTGCTCTGGACCTTTAAGAGTAGAATTGTCATGTGAGACGACAGGTTATAATAGTGAGGTCTTTTGACTTGTTAGTAATTAATGTAAATAATCGTTCTGTTAAGTCAAGTTTTGACAACGTGGAAAAGTTTATCTATAATTTGCGAGGATGACATGCTGATTAGAATCACAACATCTTTTAAGTAGGGATCATGTGGGATGATGGGTCCTATGTACTTACTTCATCGTCGACTCGACGCTCATGCGAACCGCTCTTATCGTTATTTGGGATCCCGATTGTTCCAAGAACCATGAAAACACATGGCTTCGGACTTGTGCAGGGCCACCTCGAAACCCAATTGCCCCAATTGTAGATCCTCTCAATGAATGTTGCAAATCCGCGTGTCATAACGTCGGCACCGCTTATGCGACTATCCCTACGCCAGGACCAGCGTGTCGTCAGCGTAGCAGTGTACGCTGACGCCGCAAGGGAGGTCAGCGCGCAGCACCCAGTCGTAGCCGGTGTCCCACAGGAGCGGCCCCAGAACCAAACCCTGTGGAACATTTTGTAGGGGCGCTCCCAAGGTTCCCCGTTCAGGGACTCCATCATCTCCTCGCGAGTCAGAGCCCTGGCCCGCAGGATCCCCATTTGGAGGGAGGCCTTCGCAGCTCTGTACTCCTCGTCCAGCTTCACGTTCCTGGCCTGCGCATCCGGAGGGCGGATGCCCAGCGCTATCCTTCACCTTAGAGTATAGAAATACCTATGGTTTGGCTAAATAATAGCAGACGCTTCTGTAGATCTTCATGGTTAAGCATTGCTGGGATCAAATTGGTGATCATTAAATATCCAGCCTCTCCCGTACCTTGGTAAGTACGTAAAGTTGTGGTCCTGCAAACATTTGTAGACCTTTGACAGGCGGTTGTTCAGTGACTTAATTTGACATGATGTTTGACGTCGATCGGCCGCAGTCTGTATGACTTTTGCACGCCTAACACCTAATCTAAGGGTTTGGCTACACGCTCAATCTTGCATGCACAAACAGTTTGTGCAAAAATTGGCGGAAAAACTGCATGGTGTCTACACGATAGCAACTTGCATATTATGCAAACTTCTTGTGCAAAAATTAGCATAAACACTGTATGGCGTTCACACGATGGCGACTTACCGTCTTCACGTATATGCTTAATTGTGCAAATCGATTTTGTACCAACTAGCGTTTTGTGCAAGCCATTTGTGCGGTATACCGTTTTGCCATCTTAACGCACATTCATTCTTGTAAAAACAAGAATTGGTACAAATAAGATTGAGCGTGTAACCAAGGTTTAACAGCAGTGGAGTTATGATAACCTTTTCAAAACTTTTACATTGTAATAAATCAATACTTTCTCCTTATATCCATTATATATCATAATTTATGGGGTGGTTTGGGATCTACCTCCTAGCGGTCCACCCCGGGCAACGGCACCACAGGCTTGCCTGTGGTACGGCTGAACGATCTCACCTAAGCGGTGGTAGGCTCCGCAAGGAGCCGCCTGGCTCGCGACCACCATCCCACCGGATTCCGGCGCCAAGCAGCTTGCTGTGTTCCGTCGGTGTGTGGGAGTGCCAGTGCCTTTGGGGGGAGAAGGAAGTTGTCAGTTGCGCTGTTCAGAACCGGTCTTGGTCTCTTGGCAACACTTGCCGGGTAACTCATTTTGGAGGGTAGCGGGATCCGAAGCACGGTGCCAGCCGTTGGCCGACCGCAGTCAGTAGGGGGCCCAAGTAGCACGCCAGCCACGTGCCAAAGGCTGCCCCGCCAACTCGCGAAAAATCCCGGTATGCTCCACCGTGCCAGCCGGCGACTGGATGGGAGGACCCGGTGGCCATATCCGGGGGGGTTCGGGCGTCCCCGCAGTCTCCATATGAGTTCCCCATAGGTTGGATTAGCTCTAGTGTTCCACTTGGTTCACTGAGCAGCGCCTCGACAATTCGACTTTTCCCCCCAACTACTCGATAACATGACAAAAGTGAAACAGAAAAAAAAGGGTAAACAACGGCTGCACTTCCTCCCACTTAAAGTGCACCTCACTAATATCAGGGGGTTGCACTCCAATCTCGATCCGGTCCATCATCACCTTGAGGCCGAGAAGCCGCACCTGTTTTTTCTGACGGAGACGAAGATAGCAACCCCGTTGGACGTGGCGTACCTCAACTACCCGGGTTACTCTCTTGAACACAAGTTCAAGAAGCAGGCTGGGGTCTGTGTGTACGTCCGCGATGACATTTGTTGTCGTCGTCTCCGTTGCTTTGAGAAATCGGGTTTTTCTGCCATATGGCTACTTGTGGACACTGGCGTGGAGAAATTTCTCTACATCGGCGTTTACCGATCGCACAGTGGTGACCAGGAGACAACAGCACTGTTCAATTTCCTCGTGGAGTCGACTGACGTAGCCCAACAACGGTACCCAACAGCGAAGCTCATTTTTCTGGGGGACTTCAACGCCCACCACAAAGAGTGGTTGTTCCCGTACCAGAAAACTGACCATGCTGGGTTAGAAGCGCGCAAGTTTGCTTTAACGCTAGATCTAACCCAGCTGGTGAATGTGGCAACACGGGTACCGGATGTTGACGGCCATACACCCAATTGCTTGGACCTTCTGCTGACAACTGATCCGAACAGTCACTCAGTATCGGTCTCAGCCCCGCTGGGAACATCTGACCACTGCCTGGTGAAATCCGTGTCGACCTGCTCTCCTCCAGATGAGAGCCCTAGAGGCACGAGACGAGTATGGCGATACGAGTCAGCAGATTGGGATGAGATGCGGCACTTTTTTGCGTCTTATCCATGGCGGCATGTGTGCTTTTCCTCGGGTGACCCGTCTTGTTGTGCCGACATGATTGTGGACGTGATTCGGCAGGGGATGGAATATTTCATTCCATTCTCCGACATCCCGCTCGGTCACAAAACCCGGCCTTGGTATAATGCAGAGTGCGCCCACGCTGAGGCCCGAAAAGAGTCTGCCTACCAAGCTTGGGTCAAGGCCCGCGACCAAAAAGTTAGAGCACGCAGGGTTCGCGCGAGGAAGAGAGCTTTTAATTCTGCCGCTAAGTTCTGCAAGCAAGTTCTACGTGGGGCACGTTTTGACCATGTTGGACGTATCGGGGCCAAACTAGCATCGCACCCTCCGGGTAGTAAACTGTTCTGGTCCCTTTCGAAAGCGGTTGAAACGAACTTTTGTCGGCCCACTTTACCACCAATGCTGAAACCTGATGGGTCGCTGGCCCACTCTGCAAGTGAGAAAGCAAATTTATTTGCATCTCTCTTTGCTAGCAATTCACGTCTGGACGCTGGCTCCAAGCAACCACTAACTGTACCTCGTTACTGTGACTCTTCGATGTCGGAGATCGCAGTTCACATGAAAGAGGTACGAAGAGTATTGTGCAGTCTAGACGTGAACAAGGCCAGCGGGCCTGACGGCATTTCAGCGAGAGTTTTGAGGCAATGTGCGCCTGAACTGTCTCCTGTGTTGACACGCTTGTTCCGCCTCTCTCTTGAAAAAAGAACGGTGCCAAAATCCTGGAAGCTTGCGAATGTACAACCTGTGCCAAAAAAAGGCGACCGTGCAGACCCTGCTCATTATCGACCGATCGCCATTACCTCCATTCTGTGCAAGGTTATGGAAAGGGTACTGAACAGTAAGTTGCTGACCTACCTTGAAGACAATGATCTCCTCAGTGACCGTCAATATGGCTTTCGCCGGGGACGGTCAACTGGCGATCTTCTTGTGTATGTCACGCACTGCTGGGGCGAAGCCATCGAGAAACACGGCGAAGCACTTGCTGTATCGCTCGATATCTCGAAGGCCTTTGATAGGGTGTGGCACGCAAGTCTACTCAGCAAGCTTCCTGCTTATGGCATCCCAGCTGATTTTTGTAGCTGGATATCAGACTTCCTTAGTGAACGGTCGATCCGAGTAGTCGTTGACGGCTGCTTCTCTGACCTCATGGCTATTAATGCCGGAGTTCCTCAGGGGTCTGTTCTCTCTGCAACTCTTTTCCTGCTGCACATCAATGACCTGCTTCAGCCTGGTATTGTTGGGTATGCAGATGACAGTTCGGTTTCAGAGAGATACTTGTCTAGCGCAAAAACCAGCGGGGAAGAAGTTCGTTCCTTGAGAGAGGCCATGGTAGAGCGGACAAATTTGACCTTAAGTCTTGTCTCCCAGTGGGGTGATGACAATCTGGTCTCTTTTAACGCCACCAAAACACAAGCATGCCTTTTTACCGCGAAAAGGAGTCGTTTCGACCTAACTCCGACTTTTCGGGGTACTTCTGTTCCTGTAACCGATCGGCTCGAGCTCCTAGGCATGGAGTTGACAACCAGTCTCAACTTTGGTGCCACCATTGAGCACAAAGCCCAAACTGCGGCCAAAAAGCTGGGCATCCTAAATAGAGTGAAGCGATACTTCACGCCTGGACAGCTTTTAACCCTCTACAAAGCACAAGTCCGATCCTGCATGGAGTATTGCAGCCACCTTTGGGATGGCTCAGCTAAATACCAACTTGCCGCGCTTGACTCGGTGGAACACAGAGCTAAAAGGCTCATTGGCGACGTAAGGCTGGTGGATGCCAAGCTGCACAGCTTGGCTCATCGCCGCAAGGTTGCCTGCTTGTCGGTCTTCTACAGATTGTACTTCGGGGAGAGTGTCCAGGAACTCCACGATCTCATCCCACCGGCCCCCTTCTACCATCGGACATCTAGACGCACTGCAAGTTACCATCCCTACCTTGTTGCTATTCCACCAATTCGCACTAAACGTTTCCAAACGTCTTTTATAATGCGCACAGCAAAGGAGTGGAACTCTCTGCCTGCGTCTGTGTTTCCGAACGCATACAACCCTAATCTCTTCAAAATTAGAGTGAACAGGCTTCTTCTGGGTAAGCTCGCTCCATCGTCGACTTTGTCTCTGTCATCTATGACCTAGACTAGAGTCAAGAGCAAACCCATATTAAATATAAAAAAAAAAAAAAAAAAAAAAAAAAAAAATATGACAAAAGATTCCCTTGACAATTAACTCGAACACATCGCCAAGTACACCATCTAATCAGGGGCAATATAAAATTTAAATTGACCGGCAGAAATAATATCAACCCCTTTCAAAATAGGGTGCATATTGTTCCTAAGGGTCGCCCATATTTGCTTTTTAAATTAGTATTAATTTTTTATGAGACAGACTGGAATACAAAGAATTGAAGACTTCAACACGATACGGGACCGAAAAGGGTTTTTAGGGAATCCTATATTTGCGATTGTGGCGCCAGGTACAAATATTGCGTCTAACCCTAAACCCATTTATGTTAAGAAAATCATTATTTGAAACAGAATTCCTAAACTTGACCTTTACCAGAACGAGACATCATCTTCCTGCCCTTATCCCATGTTACTGGGGATCGGCGCAACACGTTTTTTTCTTCCATTCTGTCCTGTTCCCTTTTCTTTCATATCACTCCTAACACAATCCATCCATCTTTTCTTTGGCGTCCCTCTCCCTGTCCATCCATCCCCATTTTTATTCATAACTCTTTTAGTTACGTGCATTTCATCCCTCCTCTTCACATGCCAAGATAAGTTAATTTAAGTTACTTGCGCCACTTTTAAGCTAGCTCTAATGAACTCATTCCTCACTTTATCCATTCTCGATAGTCCACACACAGTTTACCAGTACAAGACATTTGTTGTAAATTTGATGCATTTTTCTCCGCTATGCCTTGTGTCGTGCCGGACCCCGCACAGTGTAGGTTCCTAAGTAACTCGGCTTCTAAACTATGCCAGAAAACTGGTAAAATGAACTATTATTATATTACAAAGTCACAGTTTTTTACTAACACAGTTCCATTTTATAAGTTGGTCGACTATTACTCATTAACTCGGGGTTCGTTGCGTTGCTCGGGCCGGGGTAGTGGTGATAGTTTTCCTTTTAAATACGTTATATATGCTACTACTTACTATGAATTTTTCACGTCTCCAAAAACAACCGTTTAGCTCACAGAGTGGGGGGGGGTCACTTGACCCTAACAAAAAATTTGCACTTTAAAGCTTAATATTTCGCCAATGGATCCTTGGATGGAAAAATGGTTTAAGCAAAGAAACACCATGGACTGAATGACAGCTCACTTCGTGATCACGTGAAATCTTGATTATATGGATTGACAGCTCACCTCGTGATCACTTCACTCAAGCCTTCACTTCGACGTGTATACAGAATCGACCAACAGTACCATCCATGTGCATAACAAAAATGTAGCTTCACGGAAGTCAAACACTAAGACTTATAAAGCCATCCCCGACCACGTACCAGCCACTTCTACCACACAAAGCATATAACTCCTGAGCACCTTACGACCAACATAAAACGTGGTCGCGAAAGAAGATGGCGAAAATGTCTATTTAACATTCACGCGTCGTCCACAAGATAAGTGTTCGCTCATATTCCTAGCACTGTACTTACGTGATACCGTACTGAGTAATTTACAGTAAATTATTGTGGCTGTAAAATTGTAATTATTTTTCGTATGAAGCTTTTGGTGGGTATTTTTACTCGACTGCTCCAGAGAATTATTTAAGTTTGTCTCTTTAGGACCTGTTTGTAAGTTCACCCTGTAAACTAAACGGCTTGATAGGTTTTATCTGATTTGATATTGTTTTTATGCTTGAGTTTGTCTGTTTATGCTGGCATAATGGAGTGTGCTAGCTTACAAGTAGCGAATTATTAAGTTTTATGTTTTTCGTGTTACCTTTGTTGTATTGTTTTCTTTGTAAGAATACTGACTACTTACATATCTTTTGTATAAGTGATAGTTCTTATAACTCAACAGACAGATGTGTTGCTGGGGAGTTTGTTGGGCCACTTCTTCTTCCCAGCTAAAACACTAGGAAGTGGTGGCGGGCGGGCGTTTTGGGGGACTGTCTTTATGTAGAACTTTGACGTTCAAAAAGTGCTGGCACTCAGCCTAATTTGAATAAATGACTTTTGAATTTTGAATTTTTTTTTTTGAATTTATCAAAAAAGGTATCATTAGATTCGTCTAAAGAGCCAAAGTGACATATTTTATGTTGTTTGTTATTTACACTAACTTAAATATATCGATTACTACACATTAACATTTATAATTATATTTATATACATTTACATACTCACCTACAAAACTGATTTACATCCGTACACTTCAACGAAGGTTCAGTTGAAAACCAGCGTCAGGCAACTCCTAGTTGTCTGGCATTTTGCTGAACTGGACCCATTTGGCGCAGCCGCGGGGCATACAATGTTTTTGTTTTAAAATTAAGCTGTCTTTTATTTGTATCTACAATGTGTGTCTGTGTGTGTGCCAAATAAACTAGTTTTCTTTCTTTCTTACATACGCTATAGGAGAAATTCAAATTCAAATTATTTATTTGTAAAACATAGGTACAATATAATAAGATATTATTCTAATCTCGGGATCGCCATGTTTAATTATGGTTAACTAGTTGCCCGCCCGCGGCTCAGCCCGCGTGAATGTCGAAATATATCCCAAGGGAACATACTCCCGGGATAAAAAGTATCATATGTGTTATTCCAGACTATAATCTACCTCTGTGCCAAATTTCATCAAGATCCATTCAGCCGTCCTGACGCGAAAGAGTAACAAACATCCATCGACCCATCCATCCATCCATACTTACAAACTTTCGCGTTTATAATATTAATAGGATAGTAGGATTGTACTGCCGGCTAAACTGGACCACATTCACATTTTATTAAACATTTTCGAATACTCGTCACTTGCAATACTAAACCATGCATGCGTGCATGAATGTTGCACCTGGTTTTTTTTTTTTTGTAAGGAATCATCAAATGACTTCTTCCGCTCTGGGTGGAGCGGAAGGGCATGTCAGACTCTTACTGACTAAAACCCATCCGTGTTCCTTCTAAAGCCCTTTGCGTTCCAGGGCCGCGGTGACTCTTTCGAACAAGTTCCGCAACCCTGTCAGATAAATATTTCACCTGCATATCACTTGGTGTTGCAAGTAACGAGTTTTGTGGGCCATTTACTTCTTAAATTATAATTAAGGCTTATTATAACTAAACTATATTTGCAACCACCGCCTTGAAACCACTTTTTAATTTATAATTTAATTGCTTCTACTTATTTAAAACCGTCACTCGTCAACGACATAAAAATGAATCCCATCAATTGTCCAACTGAAATGGCAGGGAATATCGGAATTAATTAATTTCATACATACAATAATTGGTTAGTAATGGAATGACAATCGGTATACAACAGCAACGGGCCACGGCGACTCACAACGGGGATTTATCAAATTAATGCAATTTGTATTAATTAATTAATTGAAAACAATAATTGTTCTCACCGTTTTTTTGTTTGTTAATATTATTCAATGGTTAAGAGTTGTTGGGAACTCACCGCTGTCATTTACTGAAAGAGTTTTTATTTTAAAAATCGTTAATTTTGATAATTTCTGAGGATTAATAGGGCATCAGAAGAAAGGCCGTATTTAGGATTTAAATATAATTATTTATTATCCTTTATTTAGCTGTGGAAGGTCATGTGACGCGTCCGTTAAGACGCTAAGAGAGTATACGAACTAAAGAAAAATATCAGGAATCTTTCAAGTGGATGCAGAGGGTTGGAATCGTTCTCACACATAATATTGACATTCGTATCATTATCAGCCGAATATACAGCTTGACTCGGCTGATGATGATACGACATGGACAATTGAACATTGACCTTCCCCAAAGTAGGCGTTTGCCATAATTGCCACGCTTGGCAGGCGGGTTGGTGATCGAAGTGAAGCTGTTGTAATACACAGAGAATTCTGCTGCCCATTCTCTGGTGAGTCCCTTAATCGCCTCTTACACCCACGGGATGTGACGGGATGGTGTTATTCTTTTACGACCGACACCATACAGAACATTTTTTGTATACTTAAATCAGAATTGTGAAGTTTTTTGATCTTAATATTTTAGAACTGAATCGTAATTGACAGTTGCTTCCATCACCACACCCTTTCAAAGAGTGTTTTCCTCATAGCTGTTCATTACGTGGTTTGTCCTCAGTCGTCGTAAACTGCCAGTGTCCATTAACTTCTATATTTCAATACCCGGACACAAGACCTTAGCTATAAAAAACATGAATAACTTAAGATGTTCTTTCAGAACATATAAACCTTTTTGCTTTTGGTAACTTTAGACAATTTTGTCTTATCCAAAGTAAGCTTTTTTCTAAGTAGGTATTACCTGCTGTGCTGTGCCCTTACAGGGTCTACAACGGCTCTTAGCTCTAATCTTTGTAAACATCTTGTTCTTACCTCGTGGAACGCAATAAATGAATAGGAATATCATTCTTTCAGTCTTCATTTTTTACATCTTGTTTACAGGGCTGTCAAACCATATTTTTCCTCCACACCATAGCAACACATTCAAACCATTTGGGTATACAGTTTTCTCACGACTATGGCTGAGGGTAGACCCTTCGTAAGTAGACTGACACTCCAGGGAGCAATCCTTCGCGACCTTTGGAAACCAGGTTATGATGTTATGGGGAAAGTGGATTCTGGAAACAGATTCATGGGATTTTATGGCCGTTTGCAACTAACTTTAGAGAAGGTTTGGGGTTGAAGTGAATGGTTCCTTATTTTCTTGGCGACATTTTTAAATTATTTTAACAATTGATGAGAACTGTGAAGTCTTAGTGTTCGTATGTCTTTTGTTGTTTTACTTAGGGTTGGTGGTTAGTATAAATATTTTACTATATTTCGCAAAATATAAATTGTATGTTCATATCTACAATAAAGAAACTAACTAGAGTCATTCAATTAAAATCTAAGTATGATTAATAACTTAATGAAAAAAAAATCTGACCGTGTTTTTACTTTCGTGTATGTTTCTTAGTGTCCTCTCCCTGCGTTTTCACTAACACTTTAATAAAATAATTATGCATATAAAATACATTAACGTTGAAACATGAACTTACATGTAACACAGAAACGATGTATAATTAAGTCGTAAAACCGTGCGAAGCAGGGGCGCATCGCTAGTTAGATAATAAAAAAACAACACAACATCGCGTGCATCACATATTATACACAAACTATATTTGGGTTGATGTCAGAACCGTCTCCGGACAAGGGCATAGTACACAGCGCAAATAGATCCGGACCCAAGGGAGCCATCCATTTCGGACGAATGGCAGCGGTTAGGGCGGACCATAGAGTAAGGACAGGCCAATGTCGCTATTGCTAGAGAGGAGATTGACAAGACTTCTATACAAAACAAGCATGTCAGTGCGTGACATTGTATCATGGGCCTTGTACAGAGTATAATGCAGTGGTTAGCGAGATTAGGTGACCACACAAATTGTTGAGTCCCGGACGCGGAGGACAGCTAATAGTTTTAAACTTGATCTTATTTTTTTTTATTTTTTTTTTTTGATGGGGACCACTCGCAGTTCAGCGCGCTAGGGCTGGTAACTGCTTAACCGGACTATCCTGCGGTGGCCTTAAATGAATCTAAGGCCCCCAGCCAGGGCTTACAAACTAAATTAAAACTACATGACCTCGCTAGGGCATCCCCTGTGGGATACGGACCTCGGCTAGCGGCGTCATTTTGGGAGGAACAGCAAGGGACAGGCTGGGTCATAACATTAATTGGGGAGTTTAAAACTACTGGCTCAGCGACACGGGCTGGCTCGGTAATCAAAGGTCGGGAAGGATCTTTACGGGGTCGTCGCGACGGGCCCCGGCGGCGGGGCCGGAAAACGGAACGCGGTCTGTGTCGTGTGTGTTTTCTGAGAATGCTGGTTTCCCTACGGCTCTCTTGGATCTAGGTGATGGCGTCGTCGGGTTCGACGAGGGTATGCCGCGGGCGGCGAGTCCTACTGATCTGTGAGGGGGTGTATCGGGTAGCCGATGCGATAAGGGGATTTTGGTGTTTAGCGACATGACCTTAACTAAATGGCGGAGAATCTTAACACCGACTTCTAATTCGACGCCAACGCCATCTAGTTACACAATTTACAACTTTTGCAATTTTGAACTAAGATCTTGGTGAGCGAGTTTCGAACAAGCATGGTTCTTAACACAAATGTATATGTAGTTGTTGTAGC
Organism: Mamestra configurata; assembly: GCA_002192655.3. Classification (NCBI taxonomy): domain Eukaryota; kingdom Metazoa; phylum Arthropoda; class Insecta; order Lepidoptera; family Noctuidae; genus Mamestra; species Mamestra configurata. The sequence continues at coordinate 46,362 of NDFZ01004041.1, forward strand.
GGGCAGTCAATACAAAGGCGACTCGCAGTGTGCACGTGGATGGATCCGGGAGCTTGCAGCTGGATAAAAAAAAAAAACTACTTAAAAAAAAAAAAAAAACCCACCNCTCGCAGTTCAGCACGCTAGGGCTGGTAACTGCTTAACCGGACTATCCTGCGGTGGCCTTAAATGAATCTAAGGCCCCCAGCCAGGGCTTACAAACTAAATTAAAACTACATGACCTCGCTAGGGCATCCCCTGTGGGATACGGACCTCGGCTAGCGGCGTCATTTTGGGAGGAACAGCAAGGGACAGGCTGGGTCATAACATTAATTGGGGAGTTTAAAACTACTGGCTCAGCGACACGGGCTGGCTCGGTAATCAAAGGTCGGGAAGGATCTTTACGGGGTCGTCGCGACGGGCCCCGGCGGCGGGGCCGGAAAACGGAACGCGGTCTGTGTCGTGTGTGTTTTCTGAGAATGCTGGTTTCCCTACGGCTCTCTTGGATCTAGGTGATGGCGTCGTCGGGTTCGACGAGGGTATGCCGCGGGCGGCGAGTCCTACTGATCTGTGAGGGGGTGTATCGGGTAGCCGATGCGATAAGGGGATTTTGGTGTTTAGCGACATGACCTTAACTAAATGGCGGAGAATCTTAACACCGACTTCTAATTCGACGCCAACGCCATCTAGTTACACAATTTACAACTTTTGCAATTTTGAACTAAGATCTTGGTGAGCGAGTTTCGAACAAGCATGGTTCTTAACACAAATGTATATGTAGTTGTTGTAGCGGGCAGTCAATACAAAGGCGACTCGCAGTGTGCACGTGGATGGATCCGGGAGCTTGCAGCTGGATAAAAAAAAAAAACTACTTAAAAAAAAAAAAAAAACCCACCTTTAGAGTTGCGACCACGCAACGCCCGTGTGGCATCGCTCTATGTCAGCGGATGCGCGCAACTGGCGTGGTCATTATCATTTGTATCAATAGCATCTCAAGTCACTGCCAGCGCATTATTCCAAGCTCTATGGGACTAACGCACGCGGGACAACTGTGTTTAATTGAGTCGTTCGGCCACGACTTTAGTTATATTGTGTTTTGAATTTCTAATGTGGTTGGGATATAGGTAAAGTTTCAATTTGAAGTTTTAGTGGGGTACCTCGAGATCGAGTAGTTCAAGACTTCTGGACAAAAAAAAATGGCGTCAGTTAGTCACTAGCGGCGGCAATAGGAAGTATTTGACCCTAACATATATTTGAATAGCTAGGCATGTCCGGTCGTTTGCTTATACGCGTTCACCGCACAAGAAACACGGCATTTTTAATGTCTCGCGCACACGATCACTCGCGAAGATTGCCGAGCGCGTAGCGAGTTTGCTTCGGTCTAGACTCCAGACGGACCAATTTGTGGCGTCACAAAAACGCGCGTTCCACCCTGTTTTAATATATAATTCATCACCCCTTAATAATTATAGTCGCTGTGTAAACCCATGAATCATGACAAATAGTAAGAAAAAATGAAAATTGAAAAAATATATATACATACCTATGCTCAACAGCTGAAACTGCTAAATATTTGTTTCTCTGAAATTAGGCTTAGTTATAAATAATATAAAATAAGTGTGTAATCTTAGGTATAACTATTGACGCTACAACGTCTAATAAATCGATGAACGCCGGCTGCACGCACGAAAAAGGATGACTCATTGTAACGTTACGATCATTTCATCAATGTTTTGTTATGACGTTGTCACGTTAAACTATCGTCCGTAAACCGACTTTACAGACATCCGATTTTTTTTTAATATAGCAACGAACGATATCATTTCGTTTGATATAATTTTCATTTTCATAACCACTAATGATATACATCCAAGAAATATAATTTCATTTCATAAATGCTTCAGTTGATATATCATACACTTGAACTAATGATTTAAAGTTTTAATATTCATATGATTACTAAAAACCGTCGACATGACATGCCAATAAGCAAGGGACCAAAGACCTGAAACAAATGCACGGAATTAGTAAATGCGTCCTGCTTACTTATGGCTATTGTGAAGAGGATATCCTTGGCTCCAGGTCTCTGGCAGACAAGGTAGCCTTTGGAAGCGTCTGGTGAAAACTAAAAGAATTTGAAATAGAAATGTAAAAATATGTTTTGTTTTCTTTTGGGACTCCGGTGCCAACGTTCTTTGATGGCTGACGTAAAATATATTATGAAAGTTTAAATCTAAAAGATAGTTTCATTTATAATTGTTGTGATATTTGCTTGGAATAGTATTAAATATATTATTAGTAAAATAAGAGTTAGA